>SJYC01140930.1:0-31846 GCA_006408675.1 Madoqua kirkii | reverse complement strand
GGAAGCACACAGACTCAGATGGCGTTTTCTGCTGCAAGGGGCATCCCTTCCCTCTGCAGAGACTGAAGTGATCCCTTCATCTAGGGAGGAACTCCCCCTGGGGGCCTCCAGGCTCTCCCACTGAGACAGGAATGCAGGAACTGAGGGACACCTGCCAGTAGGGAAGACAGGGCACCATGCCTCTTCTCATCTGCTAAGGAAGAGTCACTTGTCTTTGCCAAAATATGAATGAAAAGAATTTTGAAATATCCCACTTGGGGACTTCATTTTCCTTCACTCAACATAACCAGTACATTTGTTACATTTTCTCTTCCCCAGACAAATTTCCACATTGGATCAAGAAACAACTCAAATTTACCAACAGCCAAATGGACTTCACACTAGTTCTTGAGGCGTTATCCCTGAGGCAGCCCTTGACAAGAGTCCTGATTCCCCAAGCACTGTTCCTTCCTCTCTTCATTTTGTGTTTCTACCCATGGCACAAAAAAATGTCTGGGAGGAAGGCAAAGGCTCCTACTGGGTGATGCTTGAGGAGCCCAAGGGGAGAAGGTGAGTGAGTGAGGAAAAAGGACCCCGCTGAAGGGAAGCTGAGAACATCCTAACCAGACTCCGGGCCAGAGGTGAGGGCCCGCCAGAGAGCACGGAGGTTCAGGGGAATTCTGCCGAAATACTGTCCTAAATTCAGTCCGTCCTCAAATTCACATCCCTGAGCCCATCCTCGTCAGTTTCCAAGTGTCAACTATGCCTAGAAATGCTTCTTTCTCCCTGCCCCCATACTGTGGAGATGTTTACAGGGAAAAGTAAAAGATTTATGAAAACCCTTTGAGCCCTTCATGAGTACACTCCATAAATGTAAGGGATTACCAACAATACTTGGATTTATCGCTACTGCCATTATTCATACGCCGTCACTTTTATTATTCTACAACAAATAAATACAAAGTAAGAGTGAAGCCAGCCGGCAGAACGCTCCAGCTCCAGCGGCGCCGTGAGCATGTCCACTGCCCAGACGTGGGCGCCAAGACGGGACCACAGCGGCCTCTGGGGCGGAAGGCGGGAGAGTGCGGCTCCGCCTCCCCGCAGCCCGCGCTTTCACCAACCATCGCGGCTCAGCCCGAGCCCGGCTGACACACAAGGGCTCCTCGGGGCTCCACACGGGCGCAGAGAAAAGCCTCACCTCCGCCGAGCCTCACGGAGAGTTCAGGAGCAAAGCCGGACGCGATAGAAAGCCCAGTGTGCAGCCAGACGACGCGGTGAGGCCCACAAGCCCCCACAAGCACTCTCTTCGCCTCCCTTTTCTTCTCTCAAAGGCGCTCCCGCTCCTCGCGCTGGGAGACAATCTCTGACTCCATGTTTCCACTGCTCCCGAACCACTCACCAACATCTTGGCAAAAACCTCCCTGGCACCCTCTCAAACGGGTCCACTGCTTCCTAACCTCACCTGCTGGTGCATGTCTTCCTCACCTCCCACCCGGGATCCGCCTGCTGAGAAATTTCCTGGGGGGATAGCCTATGGGACTCAGGAAACGTCAAATAGTCACCTTCTTGTCATGTCCTGTCACCCACTGATGCCTCGGGGTCCAGGGTGACTGTCTGCATGTGCCTCGGTACTGCAAGCCCTCCAAACCACCTCCATCCCCAAGGGTCAAGTTCAGAGCATTTCCACTGAGTTTTCCCAGCTACTTCTCCTGAGCACTCTTTGCTCTCCCTGGGTTTGCTATGCATTCTGCCACCAAACACACGACGCTACAGGCTACATAGGCTACAGGCTACAGTCCGTGGAATCACAAAGAGTCGAACACAACTGAACGACTAAAACAATAACAACAATCCACTGGAGAGGCAAACTCACCATTCTTTTTCCTAGGGTCCCTTGTTTGAGTATAGGGGTCTGTGAATGAGGCTCACTGCCTATTGTTTTGGAGAAGGAAATGGCAACCCACTCCAGTATTCTTGCCTGAGAAATCCCATGGACAGAGGAGCCTGGCGGGCTATAGACCATGGTGTTGCAAAGAGTTGGACAAGACTGAGCGAATGAGTACAAATAAGCACACCAGTTAAAACAGAAACAGTGAATATGCTCATGTTACTATGACCCATGAGTGTTTAATTCTAATTTGTTAATATGTGCTTTTGATTCAAATAAACTATTAAGCTTCTTATGATTTTCAAGTGTTATTAAAATACAGATCCAATGCTTGTCCTCACAATAAAAAAAGTCAGTGAAGTGGCTTTCAAAATCATGAGTATATCAATAAATGTAGGTTTTTCAAATTTTAATACTTTCTGACTTACAAAATGTTAGAGGGTTTAAAAATAGCTTTCAATTAAAAATATGCACTTAGGGAGATTTCCGAATGTATTCAGCATTACTGAACATTAGAATGGAGAGTGCGACTGTGTTCAGTCATGTCTAACTTTTTGTGACTCCATGGACTGTAGTCCGCAAGGCCCCTCTGTCCATGGGGTTTCCCGGGCAAGAATACTGGAGTGGGTTGCCATTTCCTGGTCTAGGACATCTTTCCAACCCAGGGATCGAACCTGCATCTAGTACGTTTCCTGCATGAGAAGGTGGATTTTCTTTTACCACTGAGTCACCTGGGAAATCCTAGAATGGAGTGTGGACAGTCACATTTCTCCATAGAAATGTTTTCCCAAAGAGGGAATTCCATCAACTCTCATTACACACCGTTACCCTCTTTTAGGAAATGCTAGACAAAGAAGTACTGAACTATTTTTAATCCCGAGTGCAACACCAGTAAATCTTCCCTCATCCTTTAGAATTCAGCCCTCAGGGCCATCCTCATCCTTCATCCCATTTACAACCCACTTCATCCTCACATCCTGGAAACTGAGGGTTAAAAAAAATCTGTCACTTATATTTTTACCTACCTTGTTCTTATAGCCATTACATCAGAATTAGATCAGACAAGGTTCAACAAGGAAATTCTAACTTAATTTGCATCTAGGTTCTATACTATGTATTGTAGCAAGATTAAAACCTTAATACCAAATACCAAGTGATGTAAAAATCCCATTATCTAAAAATAAAGTCTGCCTCCCTCCTACTATGAAATCTCCTCTTCTCCATTTCCCCAGCTTGTTAAATGAGTGCTGTTGGGTCCAAGAATATTGGCATTGCCCTCAGCTCTTACATGTCACACTAAGCTCTTGCTTACCCAGTTGTTAATGGCATTAAAGGGTAAACTTAATAAATTCATCATAAGAAAAACTTCACACCCCTTTCACCGTTTAAAATACTCTTTGATTTCTTTCATAGAATTTCAGAACTAACAACACTTGATGGTGAATGCACAATCCTTGCAGCTGCTATTGAACAGTGTGTTCAATATAAGTGTGTCACTCTTAGCCTTTGCAAATGTCAAGCTGAATATTCCAGAAGCCTTCAAATATTTAAATATCGCCCACTCTAATTGCCTAGAATTGGAATTTAGCAGACATAATTATTGTCATATCAGTGTTTTCTGGAATGTTTACTTAGTAAAAAACAAAAACAACAACAATAGAATAACTGCTTGTTTGATGATGCTGTGGAAATCCAAACAGACTTCGAATATCTTTATGTCAAAATTCATGAAGTTGAGAAAATAATGATTTTGAATAGATTTCATGCCTCTTTTCCTTGTAAAGCATCATTAAGAAGGCCATAATTCATGCAAGAAAAATAAAAATCAGACACAAAGTGACCTGTGGCCCATTACCCAGCACTTTCTTTCTGACAAGACACAGATGTCTCTGAGATTCCTATCATCCCGTGAACGAACCTTACAAAAACAGTATCTATGACTTTGACTAATATAATAATTATTTTTCCCCCTAAGAAGAATGGAAAAAATTCTGTCATCACTCTTTCCATAAAATGTTAGATTTTATAGCATTTGGTGATATCATCTGTCAGCCTTCATTTTATTTCACACTCAAGTCATATACTTTTAGTTTAATCCTTGTAATTAAATCATTTATGTCATTCTTCACTGAGTCCTTTTGTCTTTCTCAAAGAATTGGTGACCAATAATATATTTAATTTTGAAAGAGGGACGTAGCAGTGCATATCAACTATCAAATTGTCACAAAATACAAGGAATTATACGTTACAAAATCAAAAAAAGTTCACAGAACTAAAACTCATGGAAAATGATGAAAAGCTATGTAGAAGCTGTTCCTAGACCCACCAGCATGCAGGGGCTTCTGTAGGGTTTCAAGGACCATGACGTGGGTCATCAGAGTGAACTGAGAACCTAATTAGGCTGTTCTCATAAGGGCAGAGATGCAAAACTGATTTCACTGAATTTTTAAAAAGCATTGCAACAACTAATATTTTAGTCTTTGTGATGCTATGCGTGCTAAGAAAACACAGACAGTGTATTAAAAAGCAGAGATATCAAAGGTCCCAGATGCAAGAATTAGACCACAAGGAAGGCTAAATACCAAAGAACTGATTCTTTTGAACTGCGGTGCTGGAGAAGATTCTTAAGAGTCCCTTGGAAAGCAAGGAGATCAAATCAGTCAATCCTAAAGGAAATCAACCCTGAATATTCATTGGAAGGACTGACGCTGAAGGTGAAGCTCCAATACTTTGGTCACCTGATGGGAAGAGCTGACTCAATGGAAAAGACCCTGATGCTGGGAAAGAATGAAGGCAGGAAGAGAAGAGGATAACCAAGGATGAGATGGTTGGATGGCATCACTGGCTCAATGGACATGGGTTTGAGCAAACTCTGGGAAATAGTGAAGGACAGGGGAAGCCTGGCATGCTTCCGTCCACGGGGTTGCCAGGAGGAGCTACCCCATGTCCAAGGAGTGGTGGCTGCAATGGCACAGGAGGGGCGAGAGGAGCTACTCTACCTTCAAGGTCAGGAGGGGAAGCTGTGAGGAGATACCCCTCATCCAAGGTAAGGCGCAGTGGCTGAGCTTTGCTGGAACAGCTGTGAAGAGATACCCCACGTCCAGGGTAAGAGAAACCCAAGTAAGACGGTAGGTGCTGTGAGAAGGCATCAGAGGGCAGACACACGAAACCATGAAGTGAAGTGAAGGCGCTCAGTTGTGTCCGACTCTTTGCGACCTCATGGACTGTAGTCCTACCAGGCTCCTCCTTTCATGGGATTCTCCAGGCAAGAGTACTGGAGTGGGTTGCCATTTCCTTCTCCAGGGGATGTTCCCGACCCAGGGATCAAATGCAGATCTCACGCGTTACAGGCAGACGCTTTAACCTCTGAGCCACCAGGGAAGCCTAATAAAAGAAAATTAGTCAATCTAATCACATGGACCACAGCTTTGTCTAACTCAATGAAACTAAGCCATGCCATGTGGGGCCACTCAAGACAGGTGGGTCATGGTGGAGAGGTATGACAGAATGTGGTCCACTGGAGAAGGGAATGGCAAACCACTTCAGTATTCTTGCCTTGAGAACCCCATGAACAGTATGAAAAAAGCAAAATGAGAGGATACTGAAAGAGGAACTCCCCAGGTCAGAAGGTGCCCAATATGCTACTGGAGATCAGTGGAGAAATAAATCCTGAAAGAATGAAGGGATGGAACCAAAGCAAAAACAATAACCAGTTGTGGATGTGACTAGTGATAGAAGCAAGGTCCAATGCCGTAAAGAGCAATATTGCATAGGAACTTGGAATGGTAGGTCCATGAATTAAGGCAAGTTGGAAGTGGTCAAACAGGATATGGCAAGAGTGAATGTCAACATTCTAGGAATCAGAAAAATAAAATAGGCTGGAATGGGTGAATTTAACTCAGATGACCATTATATCTACTACTGTGGGCAGGAATCCCTTAGAAGAAATGGAGTAGCCATCATGGTCAACAAAAGAGTCCGAAATGCAGTACTTGGATGCAATCTCAAAAATGACAGAATGATCTCTGTTCATTTCCAAAGCAAATCATTCAATATCACATTAATCCAAGTCTGTGCCCCAACCAGTAACACTTAAGAAGCTAAAGTTGAACGGTTCTATGAATACCTACAAGACCTTTTAGAACAAACACCCAAAAAAGATGCCCTTTTCATTATAGGGCACTGGAATGCAAAAGTAGGAAGTCAAGAAACACCTGAGTAACAGGCAAATTTGGCCTTGGGATATGGACTGAAGTAGGGCAAAGGCTAACAGAGTTTTGTCAAGAGAATGCACTGGTCATAGCAAACACCCTTTTCCAACAACAAAAGAGAAGACTCTACACATGGACATCACCAGATGGTCAACACCAAAATCAGATTAATTATATTCTCTGCAGCCAAAGATGAGAAGTTCTATAAAGTCAGCAAAACAAGACCGAGAGCTGACTGTGGCTCAGATCATGAACTCCTTATTGCCAAGCTCAGACTTCAGTTGAAGAAAGTAGGGAAATCCATTAGACCATTCAGGTATCACCTAAATCAAATCCCTTATGATTATACAGTGGAAGTGAGAAATAGATTTAAAGGACTAGATCTGATAGATAGAGGGCCTGATGAAGTATGGATGGAGGTTTGTTACATTGTACAGGAGACAAAGATCAAGACCGTCCCATGGAAGAGAAATGCAAAAAAGCAAAATGGCTGTCTGGGAGGCCTTACAAATAGTTGTGAAAAGAAGAGAAGTGAAAACCAAATGAGAAAAGGAAAGATATAAATATCTGAATGCAGAGTTCCAAAGAATAGCAAGGAGAGATAAGAAAGCCTTCCTCAGTGATCAATGCAAAGAAATAGAGGAAAACAACAGAATGGTAAATAGTTGTGAAAAGAAGAGAAGTGAAAACCAAATGAGAAAAGGAAAGATATAAATATCTGAATGCAGAGTTCCAAAGAATAGCAAGGAGAGATAAGAAAGCCTTCCTCAGTGATCAATGCAAAGAAATAGAGGAAAACAACAGAATGGAAAAGACTAGAGATCTCATCAAGAAAATTAAAGATACCAAGGGAACATTTCATGCAAAGATGAGCTCAATAAAGGACAGAAATGGTATCGACCTAACAGAAGCAGAAGATATTAAGAAGAGGTGGCAAGAATGCACAGAAGAACTGTACAAAAAAGATCTTCACAACCAAGAAAATCACGATGGTGTGATCACTCACCTAGAGCCAGACAGCCTGAAATGTGTAGCCAAGCAGGCCTTAGAAAGCATCACTATGAACAAAGCTAGTGGAGGTGATCGAATTCCTCCTCAATTCCAGTTGAGCTATTTCAAATCCTGAAAGAAGATGCTATAAAAGTGCTGCATTCAATATGCCAGCAAATTTGGAAAACTCAGCAGTGGTCACAGGACTGGAAAAGGTCAGTTTTCATTTCAATCCCAAAGAAAGGCAATGCCAAAGAATGCTCAAACTACTGCACAATTGTACTCATCTCACACACTAGTAAAGTAATGCTCGAAATTCTCCAAGCCACACTTCAGCAATACATGAACTGTGAACTTCCAGATGTTCAAGCTGGTTTTAGGAAAGGCAGAGGAACCAGAGAGCAAATTGCCAACATCCGCTAGATCATTGAAAAAGGGAGAGAGTTCCAGAAAAAGCATCTATTTCTGCTTTATTGACTATACCAAAGCCTTTGACTGTGCGGATCCCAATCAACTGTGGAAAATTCTGAGAGAGATGGGAATACCAGACCACCTGACCTGCCTCTTGAGAAACCTATATGCAGATCAGGAAGCAACAGTTAGAACTGGACATGGAACAACAGGCTGGTTCCAAATAGGAGTAGGAGTACATCAAAGCTGTATATATTCACCTTGCTTATTTAACTTACATGCAGGGGAAACCTGGTGGGCTGCTGTCTATGGGGTCACACAAAGTTGGACACGACTGAAGCGACTTAGCAGCAGCAGCAGCAGCAGCAGAGTACATCATGAGAAACACTGGGCTGGAAGAAGCACAAGCTGGAATCAAAATTGCCAAGAGAAATATCAATAACCTTCGATATGCAGATGACACCACCCTTATGGGAGAAAGTGAAGAGGGACTAAAAAGGCTCTTGATGAAAGTGAAAGAGGAGAGTGAAAAAGTTGGCCTAATGCTCAACATTCAGAAAACTAAGATCATAGCATCTAGTCCCATCACTTTACAGGAAATAGATGGGGAAACATTGGAAACAGTGTCAGATTTTATTTTGGGGGGCTCCAAAATCACTGCAGATGGTGACTGCAGCCATGAAATTAAAAGATGCTTACTCCTTGGGAGGAAAGTTATGACCAACCTAGATAGCATATTCAAAAGCAGAGATATTACTTTGCTAACAAAGGTCCATCTAGTCAAGGCTATGGTTTATCCAGTGGTCGTGTATGGATGTGAAGGTTGGACTGTGAAGAAGGCTGAGCACTGAAGAATTGATGCTTTTGAACTGTGGTGCTGGAGAAGACTCTTGAGAGTCCCTTGGACTGCAAGGAGATCCAACCAGTCCATCCAACCAGTCCATTCTAAAGGAGATCAGTCCTGGGTGTTCTTTGGAAGGAATGATGCTAAAGCTGAAACTCCAGTACTTTGGCCACCTCATGCAAAGAGTTGACTCATTGGAAAAGACTCTGATGCTGGGAGGGACTGGGGACAAGAGGAGAACAGGATGACAGAGGATGAGATGGCAAGATGGCATCACCGACTAGATGGACATGGGTTTGAGTGAACTCTGGGAGTTGGTGATGGACAGGGAGGCCCAGCGTGCTGCAATTCATGGGGTCACAAAGAGCTGGACACGACTGAGAGACTGAACTGAACTGAAATATCTGGACACGACTGAGTGACTGAAGAGCAACAACATACTAAGAGCGGAGCAAGATGATAAAATATCCAGTTAGAAGATAAGAAACCTCGCTCACATACTCATGTCTATCTTGAATTTGCTCTTGACACTGAATAAATTTATCAAGCAACATCCATATCACTTTCCTCTATTAAGATGGTCAAAATAATCCTTTGCCTTTTCCTCCCTGTGAAAACAGACACAGATTCATGTCTGGCATTTAGGGCAGCCTCACCATGAGGCAGCCAATGATAGGAGGGTTTCAGTTTCTAGGTTAAACAAAGACTTAAGCCCAAGCTTTACTTCTTAGAAATGCTATCAAGTTTGGCCTCAAATAATTTTCTTTAAAAAAAATATTATTTGATTATTTTATTTATTATTCTTTACTTTACAAATATTTTCTTAATGCAATTTTATAAGCATTAAACATTTTGGGGGCTTCTATTCCCTGGTGGCTCAGATGGTAATGAATCTGCTTGCAATACAGGAGATGCAGGTTTGATGCAACTTTCCTGGGTTGAGATGTTTCCCTGGAAGAAGGTATGGCAACCCATTCCAGGATTCTTGCCTGGGAAATCCAATGGAAAGAGGAATCTGGCAGGCTATAGTACATGGGGCCTCAAAGAGTCAGATATGACTGAGCAACTAACACATACTTTTGATGTTTACCTAAAAATGTATCAATAAAAACAAAACTTGCTAAGGAGAATCATGAATTATGCTTGAGCTGGGAGCTGGGAACTGTTTTTTTTTTTATGTGCATTCCCAGAGATGCTTTTCTTCTTCATAAAATGTTCATCTTATTTTACAATAAATACACAGTACTTTGCAGGGACAAACCATCTGCATCTCTCTCTGCTGGACTCCTTTTTCTGTTGAGATTTTTCATTGAAAATCATTTTATTTTGCAAAGTGCATTATGCATAAGCTTTCCTTGCAAAAGCAGAGTAAAAATATGATTTTCAGAATTCTTACAAGAACATATAAGTTTATTAGAAATGTATGGAGAAGCCTTGATATTTTGATAGGCAAGGTTTCCAAAAGTGCAATCACATAAATATATGATCATTTGCAAATCATGCTATGAACAGTTTTCTCTGCTTATAACACCATCCTTTTCATAGCACAATAAGTCTTCCTTTTAATAATATCAGTTTGAAGACTATTAAACATTATCTTTTTTTTTCTTCACAGGTGAGAGTTGCTTTGCTGTACTTGATAAGACTTTATCGGATAAATGTTTTAATAATAACCCCCAAACTAAAGTAAATCTAACCTAGGGATAATAAAATTAAGGGTACATAACTCATTTTTTTTCCAGGAATAGACTAAATTCACAAAACAGCTGCCTATTATTTTATAAAACCTTTATAAAATTATCCTCTAGTTAACTGGAAAATCAAGTAATACTAGTCACATTTTCCAACAGTTTTATCTGCTGAGTTTTAGAGCAATTTCTAGCTCCATGAATCTTCACTTACAAATTATAAATTAGCACTCTAGTATCACGTGCTACTGCTGTTGCTGCTGCTAAGTCACTCAGTCATGTGTGACTCTGTGTGACCCCATAGACAGCAGCCCACCAGGCTCTCCCATCCCTGGGAGTGTCCAGGCAAGAATACCTGAGTGGGTTGCCATTTTCCTCTCCAATGCATGAAAGGGAAAAGGGAAAGTAAAGTCGTTCAGTTGTGTCCAACTCTTAGTAACGACCCCTTGGACTGCAGCCTACCAGGCTCCTCCTCACTCCAAGTATCACATGAGCAGACACCAAAGCAGCAAGATGGGTTTGCCACAATCTTAATCTTCATTGAAAAGAAGTAAAAAGCTGTTGTGTGGACTTATGTTCAAGTTGGTTTTTTCCTAATCCCATACCATGCTTTCCCCTGATTTGTAAGTAAGTTTTAAATTACCCATTGAACCAAACACTATTTTGACATGATTTTCTAAAATATAAAGACTGAAGATGTAATAAATACTATTCTTAGAATAACATGATAGGTTGAATTAGAAAAACAGCAATGCTTACAAATATTACAACCAAGATGTTTGAGAAATTTGTGAATGTCTTTGTTATACACAAACTTGGACTGAACTTGCTTTTAGAACTGCAAATTAGCTTGTACAGAATTTTAAAAATCTAATTATCAAAAAAAAAGCAATTATGACATGAGTGCATCATTGTCTGCCTAAAATATCCTTCATGGATATTCCTTTAAGTCCCTTAAGCCAGGGACTTAAAGCTACTAGAGGAATCTCAATCAGAAATAGGCAGATCTCACCACATACACAAATAAACAATTATGTGAGGTGAGGGTGGCATTAACTGAATCTTACTGCAATCACTTTACAATGTGTACATGTATCAGATCATCACATTGTTCACCTTAAACTTATTATGTGTCAATGACATCTCAGTAAAGCTGGAAAAACCCCAAATAAATACAGTGACTCCTAAAGTAACTGGGTGAAAATGGGCAGGATGAGGGATGCGCGTAAATTACATACACCGACTTCGGGTGCCGCCCAACCCTGGAAAATTAGCTCCTGTTATCAATCCATGGTCTCAAGGTCTTCAAATTTCAGCCTCTGATTTATCCTATTCTTTACCTTCAGCTCTGTTCCCAGTAACTGATTGCTCACTGTGTCTGTGTACACATCATGCTTGCAAAATTTGTGACTTGTTTTGAAGTACGAAGGTGACGATGCTTAGTATTTCATTATTGGCCTTGAGGATATATTCACACTCAGAGCCATGCTCTCATTTATAATAGTGTATTTAGTGTTGGCATCATTTTAATTCTATCAGCATGTTAGAAAAATCCAGATGACAGCTGCATAAGCCGAGGCTCTGGGCTCTGATTTTTGTATCCACAGAATATGCTGTGGGTTGTTAGACTGAGAGTCATGCACCTCCGCCTCTTACCAACTTCGGCAAACAGCATGAATGAGGACGATGGCCCCAGAGGCTGGAGTGGAGGGGATGGAGGGGACATTCTGTGCAGTGAACACATCCTTTTCTGCCAGATTCCAGTTGTAGGAGGACTCTGGGGTTTCTCTCTTGGATTCTCATCTCAAATAGATAACTCAGGGTTGGGGATAGGCTGGACAATTTTAAGAAACCAAAGAATGGAAATTACTCAGCCACAAGAGAGAATTGGTGGCGGGGCAGACAGGACAGACCCAGTTTCTTATTCTCAAACTGAACACAGTCATCTGCAAACTACGTGGCCTGGGGGTGGGAGGGTCTCTGGGTTCTGGGCTGTGAGGTCTGCTGGTTCTCAGCGCTGCCCCGTGCAGCTGTGCCCCTAAGGCCCTGACTTCTTGGAACAAGTACTCCCCACCCCTTTCTTTTTAATAAATACAGTGTCCAAAGGGGCTGTGTGGATCAGAGCAGCCCAGACCTGCAGGTTCCTGGTTCACCTTCAGCCTCTTAGAGCTTCTTTGGAATGTTCTTCCTCATCTATTCCCTCAAGCTCCTTTGTCTCCAGTGCTTTACAGATGTCCCTAACTATGGGTTGCCTGCTCCACAGTCTATATTGTAAACATCAGAAACAAAGTCAGGAGGCTTGCCACAGCCAGTGGGGTGAGGCCCCCATGGAAGCTAACAGGTTGCCTCTTAAAGGATGGATGGCTTTGTCGGGTCACACATCTCGCTTTCTACCCTAAATAGATTCATCTCACTGGGGGGTCTTGAGACTTATGCACAACAGCAGAATGCTGATTTCCTTATTGAAAACAATAGATGACAAGGACATAGAGAATGGACATGTAGACACAGGGGGGATGGGGCGAGTGGGACGAATTGAGTAAGTAGAATTGACATATATACACTACCGTGGGTAAAACAGGTGGCCAGTGGGAAACTGCTGCACAGCACAGGAAGCTCAGCTCGGCACTCTGTGATGACCCAGAGGGGTGGGAGGTGGGGGTGGAAGGGACATCCAAGAGGGAGGGGTATATGTGTACTACAGATAGATATGGGCTTCTCTGGTGGCTCAGCTGGTAAAGAATCCACCTGCAATGCGAGAGACCTGGGTTCTATCCCTGGGTTAGGAAGATCCCCTGGAGAAGGGAATGGCTACCCACTCCAGTACTGTGGCCTGGAGAATTCCATGGACTGTATAGTCAACAGGGTCACAAAGAGTAGGACATAACTGGGTGACTTTCCCTCACTCACTATATGTGGATATATACATACAGCTGGCTGACTTCACCATACCACAGAAACTAACACAACACTGTGGAGTAACCATCCTCCAATTACAAATAAGTAAGGAAAGACGTAAAGCTTAATCAATCAACATAAAATAAAAATAAAACAATGAATGGAGTCAGTCCATGTACTGGAATTCCTCTGTCAACACAAGCTGCTGTCTTTCTACTGGGAAAGTCACACTGACACCCTTATCCTGTTGAGAATTTTGACTGATAACTATGGTGTGAGAGCAAGGGTCATTCATGAAATGAAGTCGGTCACCTAAAGGGAGGGCAGCCTACTCACTCCATCTCCACACCAGCACTGTTTTCCCAGGGGGTAGCACTCTAGAATCTACCTGCTTAGGCTTCTGAGCCAGACACATCTCAGTGGGGAAGGGGTGGGGTCACTAAAGAACTTTCATTTTCAAGGCCCATTCATCTGTCCTTCTGTGACTACTGACTATCCCACACCACCCTCCCAAGGCATCCTTCCTTTTGCTTCTTTTTCTTTTAAAAGATACATACAATATGCAATCTGACTACTTCATTTATAAGTAAAAATGCATGCATATTTCTGCTCTGTCCCGTTATGTGTTATTGTAAAAGTCAACATGTAGTTTTTCCTCCTTTACTCTCAGAGCACCCATGGTTAGCAATAGCACAGACAGAGTACTGAGGTTGTTATCATCCTCTTCTTTCAATCCTGCTGCTGCTAAGTCGCTTCAGTCATGTCTGACTCTGTGCGACCACACAGGCAGCAGCCCCTCTATTGATTTTGTTCCTCCAGTACTATTAATAATGGCTTAGCTGTCACGTTGACCAACACCTCTGACTAGCTTTCAAAGGCATCCATAACCAGGTTCCTACAGCTCATTTTGTTTTCCTTATTCTCCTCATCATTCATCTTCCATTCTTTTCAGACATTTGTATTCATTATCTCTCGAGCTCAAAGATAACATTCAACTCTACACATCTGTAAATGCAAATCTGACCATGCAAATATTGGTCAACACAATTATCATAGGCTAAGTGACTCTGGAGGTGATAACAGAAGATGAACTTAAGATTGCCCCTCTTGAAAACCTCACCTTCTATTGGTAAAAACAAAAGATGTAGAGAAAAAATGTATGGGGCCTTGGGGATGCAGGAGGGCAGATGATTCTCAACAGCAGAACAACCTTTACAGGAAAACTAGCATTTAAGAATGATCTTAAGGAATGAGGCAAAGGGCATCTCGGATGAGGGGAAGAAACATCTGGAGCCTTCTAGGATTAATGCACCTTTCAAAGATCTCTCTCCTTGCTCTGGAAAATTATATCTGCCATGGTGCTGGTGGTTCAGGTGCTCAGTTGAATCTGCCTCTTTGTGACACCATGGACTGCAGCCCACCAGTCTCCTCTGTACATGGGATTTCCCAGCAACAATACAGGAGTTGGTTGCCATTCCCTTCTCCAGGATATATCTGCCATAACCACAAATAAATATAAATGTAATACATATTTATTTGT
The DNA here is from genome assembly GCA_006408675.1 of Madoqua kirkii. NCBI lineage: Eukaryota > Metazoa > Chordata > Mammalia > Artiodactyla > Bovidae > Madoqua > Madoqua kirkii. The sequence continues at coordinate 17,397 of SJYC01140930.1, read as the reverse complement.
GAAATAAATAATGGAATTCCAGTTGCACTATTTCATATTCTAAAAGATCATGCTGTTAAGGTGCTTCACTCAATAGGCCAGCAAATTTGGAAAACTCAGCAGTGGCCACAAGACTAGTAAAGGTCAGTTTTCATTCCAATCCCAAAGAAAGGCAATGCCAAAGAATGTTCAAACTATTGCACGATTGTACTCATCTCATGCGCTAGCAAAGTAATGTTCAAAATTCTCCAAGCTAGGCTTCAACAGTATGTAACCCGTGAACTTTAAATGTTCAAGCTAGATTTAGAAAAGCCAGAGGAACCAGAGACCAAACGTCAACATCCCCTGGATGTTCAAAAAAGTAAGAGAGTTAGAAAAACATCTACTTCTGCTTTATTGACTACACCAAAGATTTTGACTGTGTGGATCAAAACAAACTAGAAAATTCTGAAAGAGATGGGAATACCAGACCACCTGACCTGCCTCTTGAGAAGTCTGTATGCAGGTCAAGTAGCAACAGTTAGAACTGGACATGGAACAACAGACTGGTTCCAAATAGGAAAAGGAGTACGTCAAGGCTGTATATTGTCACCCTGCTTATTTAACTTATATGCAGAGTGTATCATGAGAAACACTGGGCTGGAAGAAACACAGCTGGAATCAAGATTGTCAGGAGAAATATCAATAACCTCAGATATGCAGATGACACCACCCTTATGGCAGAAATTGAAGAGGAGCTAAAAAGCCTCTTTATGAAAGTGAAAGAGGAGAGTGGAAAAGCTGGCTTAAAGCTCAACATTCAGAAAACGAAGATCATGGCATCAGGTCCCATCACTTCATGGCAAATAGATGGGGAAACAGTGGAAACAGTGACAGACTTTATTCTTTGGGGCTCCAAAGTCACCGCAGATGGTGATTGCAGCCATGAAATTAAAAGATGCTTACTCCTTGGAAGGAAAGTTATGACCAACCTAGATAGCATATTTTAAAGCAGAGACATTACTTTGCTAACAAAGGTCCATCTAGTCAAGGTATGGTTTTTCCAATGGTCATATATGGATGTGAGAGTTGGACTGTGATGAAGGCTGAGTGCGGGATGCTTCTGAACTGGGGTGTTAAAGAAGACTCTTGAGAATCTCTTGGACTACAAGGAGATCCAACCAGTCCATTCTAAAGGAGATCAGTCCTGGGTGTTCTTTGGAAGGAATGGTGCTAAAGCTGAAGCTCCAATACTTTAGCCACCTCATGTGAAGAGTTGACTCATTGGAAAAGACTCTGATGCTGGGAGGGATTGGGGGCAAGAGGAGAACAGGACGACAGAGGATGAGATGGCTAGATGGCATCACCGACTCAATGGATGTGAGTTTGAGTGAACTCCAGGAGATGGTGATCGGCAGGGAGGCGTGGCATGCTGCAATTCATGTGGTCGCAAAGAGTCGGACATTTCAGAGTGACTGAACTGAACTGATACATACATATATATATATATATGTATATACATACACACATATATATGTATGTACATACACATATATATATGTATATACATACATATATATATGTATATACATACATATATATAAATATATATATTTATTTATTTATAGATACATATATTTATGTGTGTGTGTATGTATGTGTGTGTGTGTGTGTGTATGTCACATATATGTTTAAATCTTGGGATATTAGAATCACATTTATCATGAAGGGACTATAGTTTTCTTGGAAAAAAGAACAGTCTCACATAAAGATGAAATGTAGTAAGGGTCAAATATATTAGGGGTCAAAATCAAAGGATTTTGACATATGGTTGATGGGAATCACGGCCAAGAACTGACTCCTGCAGTACCTCCTGCTGGTCCATCCCACATTTGAGAATGTGATGATGCAGGGAAATTTCTACTGACCAGGTTTCAATAAGCGTGACACCTGACTATACTAAGCTATTTATCTTTGAACAAGAACCATGGCTTTTGCCTTCTCTGTCTCAGTACAGTCCATACATTCAGTACACAAGCAATGCATAAACAGTCTCTGATTAATTGGCAAACAGACCCACCAAACTGACCCAGAATAACAGGTCTAAAACACAGTTCTTTCACAACACCCCCAGAAAGCAAGAATTTTTGTTGAATTGTGACTGAGTTTTGGTTACTCCCCTTTATTTAAATCAGTAAATTGGATATGGCCAGAGAATCATGTGGGAGACTTTCTGAGAAGTGTCTATTCTGGGAACATCTTTTCAGAAATCAAAAGGGGTCAATATATTTTTTTAAAGAATTCTGAATTCAACAAGGATCTTAAAAATTTTCTAAATGTTTTTTCCTTTAAAAAATATTTGCTGAAATATTTAGAAGACATAGCAATCCATTGCAATATGACTTTTCCTGACACTTGAAGAATGTTATAATCACTGGAATAAAACAAAATGCTTATGTTAAATAAGGAGAAGCTCTTATTGCCCTGAGAAAGCTCTGCAGAATCTTTGTGCTCTGCAGAATACAGCATGAATAATGGAGATCCAGCCTAAGCTTTTTACACTGCAGATCAGACACCTGTGTGAGATACAGAGGCGAATTAAAAAACAAGCACCCACACTTCTTGATCTGGACAGGCTTATGAGTTATGCTTCTATTTGACATAATTCCAGCATTAGAGGACTATCATCTATTATGAATGGACAAATCTGTAAGAAAACACAGTGTTGTTTTTTTTTTTTAAACCAGATATTGCTCTCCCAGCTGTACGCTGCTCTAACTTCCTACTCAGAAACCAGTACTTGCTCATTAAGTGGGCACTAATATACTTATTTCTACTTGTCCCAAAGATGCCTGGCTTTCCTTACTTGCCAGTAATTTCCATATATAAATATCAGTCAATTAATGGGGATCTCATTTTTGAGATCATCTGAAATATTTTTTAAAAAGGCCAATGACAGTGCTGACCTTTGTTGAGAAGATCTGGATTGGATCCAGGCTGTAGCAACCTGTCTGTGGATGTTTCAGCAAAATACTTACATATTTGGAAAATTAAAAGTTTCTAACTTATGAAGGAGAGTGATGGTGGCTATTTATCAAGACCCAGAACTGTTAAGATGGTAAAATTACAAGGTACTGGGGAGTATGCTCTAAATATTAAAGGATATACAAATATGATTTGTACTCATTTGAAAACCTTCAAGATGTTTATTAAGCTATATATTTACTCTCTGTTGACATTTTCTAATCCACTTGTGTGTAGATTAATTATGGATTTGAAACATTTAAATATGAATGTTTCCTTAAGTAATGCAATTAACTAGCAAGAAGCAATTACAAAAGTCTTCTGAAAATAGTTGAAAGTGTCTTCCAACAGACTTAAGCTTTAATAATTTGCTCAAAATGGTTTTCGACCATTTATTCTCCTGGACTCCAAAATCACTGTGGATGGCAACTGCAGCCACAGATTAAAAGACACTTACTCCTTGGAAGAAAAGTTATGAGAAACCTAGACACCTTATTAAAAAGCAAAGCCATCACTTTGCCAACAAAGATTCATATAGTCAAAGTTATGTTTTTTTCAGTAGGCGTATACAGATGTGAGAGTTGGACCATAAAGAAATCTGAGTGCCAAAGAACTGATGCTTTTGAATTGCAGTACAGGAGAAGACTCTTGAGAGTCTCTTATAGCAAGGAGATCAAACCAGTCAACCTTAAAGGAAATCAACCCTGAATATTCATTAGAAGGACTATGCTGAAGAAGAAGCTCCAACACTTTGGCCACCTGATTTGAAGAGCCAACTCATTGGAAAAGACCCTGTTGTTGAAAAGACTGAGAGCAGGAGGAGGAGGGGAAACAGAGGATGAGATGGTTGAATGACATCACTAAATTAATAGACATGAGTTTGAGCAAACTCAAGGAGATACTGAAGGACAGGGAAGCTTGGTTTGCTGTGGTCCATTGGGTTGCAGAGAACTGGAAAGTCTTAGCAACTGAACAATAACAACAAAATTATTTCCAAACCACCTTTTAGAGATGAGAGTTGATGAGGGTATTCAATCATATTGAATGAGCTTGAAATTTCTTAGTGCAGTTCAGTTCAGTTCAGTCGCTCAGTCATGTCCAACTCTTTGCAATCCCATGAATTGCAGCAAGCCAGGCCTCCCTGTCCATCACCAACTCCTGGAGTCTACCCAAACCCATGTCCATCGAGTCAGTGATGCCATCCAGCCATCTAATCCTCTGTCATCCCCTTTTCCTCCTGCCCCTAATCCTTTCCAGCATTAGGGTCTTTTCCAATGAGTCAACTCTTCACATGAGGTGGCCAAAGTATTGGAGTTTCAACTTCAACATCAGTCCTTCCAATGAACACCCATGACTGATCTTAATTACTGAATGTTTAAACCTAAGAATTTAAAGAGAAATTAATAATATTTTGATTATAACCATCAATACCATCCATTCTATATTATAAATATCATTTTTTTTTAAATCTGGCAGTGTGTTCTAGCTCCAGGAAAATCTTGGAAATAAGACTTATACCCAGGGAACATCTGTATTATTGGGGAGGGCAAAGAGGGAAACAGGCAGGAAAGAGAGCTACTCCCATCAAGTTGATTCGACTAACAGCTAAATTAATGCTGTCACCAATATTTCTTTCTTAGTCTTCTAGAAAGTTTGTGCTATGGGGAGGGAGGGGGGTTCATGAAGGGGAACACATGTATACCTGTAATGGATTCATGTTGATGTATGGCAAAACCAATAGAATATTGTAAAGTAATTAACCTCCAATTAAAATAAATAAATTTATATTTTAAAAAGTTCACATAATTGTAAAGTGCCCATGAATATCCATGGCTTCAAATTTTCTCCAAGTTACTTAGAAATGGGAGGAAAGGCAAAAGTTCTAACAGACTGGAGAGTGACATTGGAGAACCAGGGACAAACATCACGTGCTGGCTGGAGGGACTGAGTATAACACATTGAAGCCACTCTTCTTGACAAGCGAAGATGAGCATGACACACAGATGAAGCCTACAACCTCTAAAGTCACTCCCGTCACAGGTTTTTAGGGTATATGGGCTTTCTTCAATGCCACTTGGAAAATAAAGGGGAAGTCAGCATTCTCGAAACAGTTAAGTAGCCCCCATCTCAGTGATAAAGAAATAAAGTGACTATAAACTCCAGCAGGTGTGAATTCGCTTCCTGATGTCTTTTGGATGACCATGAGACTATATGAAATGAATGTTCATGAGTTTAAAATTACTGTTCTCATACATGCACCCCAGTGTTCACTCTAGCACTGTTCACAATAGCTGAGGCATGGAAGCAGCCTAAACGTTCATTGACCAAAAAATGGATAAAGAAGATGTGGTACATATATACCACAACATTCAATAGAATTTTACTCAGCCATTAAAAAGAATAAAATGATGCCATTTGCACACCATGGATAGACCTAGAGATTGTCATACTGGGCAAAGTAAGTGAGACAGAGAAGCAGAAATGCCGTGTCATTCCTTATATGAGACATCTAAAAAGAAGTGATGCAAATGGACTTATAAAACAAAAAGGGACTCACAGACTTAGAGAACAAGCTTACAGCTGCAGGGTGAGGGATAAGGGGAAGGGATGGTTAGGGAGTTTGGGATGGACATGTACAAACTACTATGTTTGAAATGAATGACCAACGAGGATGTACTGTATAGCACAGAGAACTCTGCTCAGTGCTATGTGGCAGCCTGGATGGGAGGGGAGTTTGACAGAGAATGGACATGATATGTGTGGCTGAGTCTATCACAACATTGTTAATCAGCTATGCTCTAATATAAAATAAAAAGTTTCTTAAAAAAAATAAATTATCTCCTTTGAAATTGTTAGAGGGAAAATAGGATGGGGTAACTAGGGTTGAGAAATAATGTGGTATAATGTATCAAACATGATACATTTCTATGAAGCTTAGTAACCACCACAGCAGGATGGCACCAAGAATTCAGTAGTGAAGATGCAGAGAAGAGAGAGGACCAAGGTTTTCAGCTCTTCGCTGACAAAGCATTGTAAGAAGCACGATTTGTCAGAGAAGCTAACACAATATAAGAAGTGGAGGAAATCCAGGTGTCCTGGGTCTTGCCCTTACTCCAGTAAACTCAGAAAGTCACCTAGAGAGTATTCACACTGTTCTCCTTCTCAAGTATCCATGTTCCTCTAAACTGTAAGACCAGTGTAAGAGCAGGGAAGTGAGTATTGACACATACAAGCAATCTGATGAGCATTTGATGAAAAACCCACAGCAGGAATAAAAAGAGATCAGGCTGGTTTACATTTTATCTGCAAGCGGAGCAAACTGGCTTGACAAGAACTCTTTGAAACTTTTTTGAGCATGAAATTCTGAAAAGTAGAATTCTAGTAAACAAAAATTATAATCAAGCATTTATTTTATAATATAATTGCTAGCAATTTATTTGCATACAGTATAACTAATATGGTTTCACTTCATGGAGCCTTTTAAATGGTTATTTTTATGAAACTGAAACATTTGCTTTCTCATCATGTCCCTGAGACTGTAATTCGGTTTTTCCCAAAAGGCTTATAATTCTTCAAATGCAATTTCACCTACCAAGGGGGATTTGAGGCAATTAATCTTCCTTTAAGGCATCTGGGTTAGCTTTGTGTCTGGGATAGTTATTATCTTTTTCAGGCATTCATTTGCTTATCTGTCAAATAAAGGAATCAATCTTGATAATCATTAACATATTTTCATGCTCAAAATCCAAAAATTTTAATTTCCTGTGTCATAGTATTTGGTATCACAAAGATTTTTAATCATCACATCAGTGAAGAATTGGGCTGTCTTGTAGATTTTAAGCATTTTAGTTAATTTATTACTCAATTTTAATTAGTTACCCATACCAAATAGCTACATTAACTTTATTTTTCTTTTAAAAAAGGCATTTTCATATTAACTTATATTAATTATATTAATAGGGGACACAAGAACACTGCTTAAAACTGTGAGCTACGTAGACTTAGAGAACAATCTTATGGTTGCCAGGGGTGAGGGATGGAGGGACGGGATAGTTAGGGAGTTTGGGATGGACATGTACACAGTGCTGTATTTAAAATGGACAGCCAACAGCGACCTACTGTGCAGCACAGGGAACTCTGCTCAATATTATGTGGCAGCCTAGATGGGAGGGGAGTTTGGGGGAGAATGGACACACACACACACACACACACACACACACACACACACACACATATATATGGGTGAATTCTTTGCTGTTCACCCGAAACTATCATAACATTGCTAATTGGTTTATACTTTTTTTTTAAGTTTAAAAAGAAAGATGATATGGGGTGGGAGGTGGGAGGGGGCTTCAGCATTGGGAGATCGTGTACACCTGTGGCTGATTCATGTCAATGTATGGCAAAACCAATACAGTGTTGTAACGCAGAATAAAGTATTAAAAAAAAAAAAAAAATGTGAGCTACAGATCCAGTCCTGGCTCTGCTGACTCATTACCTGATAATTTGGACACATGCTGCAAGTACTTGTGTTTAGTTTTCTCAAAGGAAATTAGTTGTGAGAAGAAAGTACTTACAACATAGAGTTGAGATACATACACCATATGTGTGAACCTGTGTATTTATATGTATAAATTATTTTTTATATTTTACACACATGTAATCTATCTTACAGAATGTGTAGAATGCAATAGATATAACAGAAAAGTATCAATGTGTCATAGGCATTCAAAGACTATTACTATCAGTTGTATCATTCATTCAAAATCTTTCATACATATGTCTGTGAATTTTTGTCAGGTGCGTTAAATCACAATCACTTTAACCCTAATACCTCTTCAGTGTCATGATATTTTCTTTTCATGTACAGCCATGTTAAGAGAATATGAATATGCCTAAATAAATATGCTTCAAACTCCTACTTCTAGTAATGTGTCTAAATTTACTGCCTGTTGAACAATTCACAGAATTAAACAGTGATCCAAAAACACAGGAAGGAGCCCAGGAAAAAAAAAAAAGATATTTAAAAGGTGTCATATTAGTGAAGTAACAGCTGTATCCTAAGAAAATAAAAGTAACGTGAAAGGGTTAACCTGCACGCCACTTACTGGTGTAGGTGAGCTGAAAGCCCTGGTCCGTGTCGGATCCGTTGGAGTTGAACTCCAGCCACAGGTGGTTGGAGGTGCTGTTCAGGACGAGCCCCACCAGCTCGTTCCTAGTGAAGGCACCCAGGGGCCGTGACGAGCTGTCCTTTCCATCATAGACCTGAGGAGAACCCACAGCATGAGAACCCTGGTCACTGAGCTCTGTTCATATGCCAGCAATTTTAATAAGAAATCCAAACACAAGAAATTTCAAACATGATTTTGTACAACTCTTTAGAAAGCTACACAGTTTACAGAAAGCTGAGTGGACACTGCCAGACCATCATTTTTTCTCTAAGTTTTACCATTACATTAAAGACAAAGATTCCACTTGTGCCCAGGTCATTTACCTGCATCATGCTGAGTTCTCTCTGTTCGTATAAAATGGAACCACTAGGCATCTGCATTTCCCGCTTCCAGGCGCTACCACATTCTCTCCCTCCCAATCCGTGTGTAGAGTTTGAAAGCATGTGTTGTGGTTCCCTGTGGATGTCCTCTCTCCATCAGAACGTGTCACAGGATGTGGCACCGGAGATTTGTCCCACTTTCTCATCCCTGTGCCTGTGGTGACTTCAGCTTTGAATTTGCCCTAACAGAGGAATTGGTGTCTGGTCTTGCTCTGAAGCACTTGGTGATTGACTCTGTCTTTCTAGGAGGTTGTACAGCCTGAGTGGACACCCTGAGTGTCTGGAAGGCAAGTGGGCCGGGCTTGGTTTTGAGTAGACATCATGGATGAGGGAAAGGAAAGTGTCAAAGTGTAAGTTGTTCAGTTGTATCTGACTCTTTGAGACCCCATGACCTGTACACCACCAGGCTGCTCAGTCCATGGGATTCTCCAGGCAAGAATACTGGAGTGGAGAGCCATTTCCTCCTCCAGGGAATCCTCCTGACTCACAGATTGAGCCTGGGTCTCCTGCACTGCAGGAGGGTTCTTTATCATGTAAGCTACCAGGGAGGCCCCAAGGGAGGTGAACTGGTGCCTTCTCAGGTCCACACGGAGTATAGGGGTGCCGGCCACATTACTCCAGCGGGGACTGTGTCAAACAATCTCAGGACGTGGACAGAACCCTCCTAATGCTGGAAAAACTGTGTTTGCATTCTAGTGGAATTCAGCATTGAGCCCTCACACCATCAGTAAGTGGTCAACACTAGAACGCTTATGGGAGAGGCTTGGCCACTTGCCTCTTGGAACATCATGAGTGTTCATAGCAAGGGACCACTGGTATGGATGTGGGCTTTTTAGAAGAAAGAACGCAAATGTATCACATCATACTGGAGAACATCCAGCTTTTCTCGATGAAAAAGTCCTAACTAAATAAAGCTTATCACAGTGCTTGGTAGCCCCCACCACTACCCCCCAGGGCTGTATAGTCCCCTCACAGATTAACTCTTCCTTTTTCTCTCCCATCACTCTTCTGATGTGCATGGAAACCATGAATGCTGCTTGACAGACTGACATACAGGTTCACACACTCCTAAACGGAGAGGACACATTTGGAAGTACCAATTTTATGGTTCACGATTGGATTGCATTTTAATTCAATACTCTCATGCTTGAGTAGGAGAATCAAACACCCTTTACTAGTGTCAAGTTAGTACTGGACAAATCATTGTTTGGCTTAATGTACATGCTTTAGTTTCTGACACCCAGATTATAAAGACTTTTAAATCTAGAGCATTCTGGCTGAAAAATAGTGTCCAGGCCTCTTCACCAAGGTCTTATGTTACCCCCACATGCCATGTAATTCTCTGTGACTCACAAGAATCTGTAGAGAGGAGGGGCATTAAAGCAGATAAACACATGCCTAGGTCTAGTCCTCAAAGCTCTGAAGCATCATTTGCTGGTCACCTCCATTGATCCCGGCTTGTCTGAGTGCTTCTCTGAGATTTAATAGCTCACATAGACAGTGAATAGTGCCCAGGACCCTCTCATCTACAACCACAAAAACTGACCCACTGCCATGCTGAACTATGAGCTTCTGCAGAAGAGTAATTCTGTTTTATCTGTCTACATCACCAGCAATTAGCACTGGGCTTGACAGTGAAAATCTCTGAATGAAGATGTAACTGACAAGTTTGGATATTATGTTGTCAGTTCTCTCAAGTTGAAAATCTGGATTCATGCTTCACATGTATCACAAGCAACAACCCAGATAGTGTTGGAAGGCAAAGGCATTGATTTTTAATTCCAATGAAATTAGTACAAGCAATTTTAGCTCACAATTACACCTCCTATGGAGAAAGCAATGGCACCCCACTCCAGTACTCTTGCCTGGAAAATCCCATGGACAGAGGAGCCTGGTAGGCTGTAGTCCATGGGGTCACTGAGGGTCGGACATGACTAAGCAACTTCACTTTCATTTTTCACTTTCATACATTGGAGAATGAAATGGCACCCCACTCCAGTGTTCTTGCCTGGAGAATCCCAGGGATGGGGAAGCCTGGTGGGCTGCTATCCATGGGGTCACACAGAGTAGGACACAACCGCGACTTAGCAACAGCAGCAGCAGCAGCAGCAGTGTATTTCCTCATCTACAAGCAGCTAGAATCAGAGTTCCTTTCGGTCATTAGGAGAAAGCTCCTTTAATCTAGAGCATTCTGGCTGAAAAATAGTGTCCAGGCCTCTCCACCAAGGTCTTATGTTACCCCCACATGCCATGTAATTCTCTGTGACTCACAAGAATCTGTAGAGAGGAGGGGCATTAAAGCAGATAAACACATGCCTAGGTCTAGTCCTCAAAGCTCTGAAGCATCATTTGCTGGTCACCTCCATTGATCCCGGCTTGTCTGAGTGCTTCTCTGAGATTTAATAGCTCACATAGACAGTGAATAGTGCCCAGGACCCTCTCATCTACAACCACAAAAACTGACCCACTGCCATGCTGAACTATGAGCTTCTGCAGAAGAGTAATTCTGTTTTATCTGTCTACATCACCAGCAATTAGCACTGGGCTTGACAGTGAAAATCTCTGAATGAAGATGTAACTGACAAGTTTGGATATTATGTTGTCAGTTCTCTCAAGTTGAAAATCTGGATTCATGCTTCACATGTATCACAAGCAACAACCCAGATAGTGTTGGAAGGCAAAGGCATTGATTTTTAATTCCAATGAAATTAGTACAAGCAATTTTAGCTCACAATTACACCTCCTATGGAGAAAGCAATGGCACCCCACTCCAGTACTCTTGCCTGGAAAATCCCATGGACAGAGGAGCCTGGTAGGCTGTAGTCCATGGGGTCACTGAGGGTCGGACATGACTAAGCAACTTCACTTTCATTTTTCACTTTCATACATTGGAGAATGAAATGGCACCCCACTCCAGTGTTCTTGCCTGGAGAATCCCAGGGATGGGGAAGCCTGGTGGGCTGCTATCCATGGGGTCACACAGAGTAGGACACAACCGCGACTTAGCAACAGCAGCAGCAGCAGCAGCAGTGTATTTCCTCATCTACAAGCAGCTAGAATCAGAGTTCCTTTCGGTCATTAGGAGAAAGCTCCTTGGGTCTCACATTAATGCAGGACTGTAACTAGTTGCACTACAAAATCTCCTCAGAGCTTGGCACCTAATCAGTGCCATATGCTCTGCGTGGAACAGCCAAGGGAGCAGATGAGTACAGGTTAGAAAACAGTGCAAGGAATCCTGGAATGACAATGCTGAACCCAGCTCTAGGCCTGCAGATGCTATCCGCCCCCCCCCACCCCGCGCCAGAGCCCTTTCCAAAACTAACCTCTTTCTCAACTACGTATTTTACCATGGCATCCTCCTTAGAACTATTAATATGCTTCTCTTACATGATTTTTCCATTCAAAACAAGGAAACATCATGTTTATATGTGTGGGAGGGTATATACATAGAAAATATGGTATAGTATAAATCATACTCTTTATATGGGGGCAACGTAAACAGCATTTAAGATAAAAAATTAAGATAATCTCTATACCTATATCCCCTTTTTTGGATTTTCCTTCCATTTAGGTTACCAAAGAGCATAGCATTACTTATGTTATACAGGAGGTTCTCATTACTTATCTATTTTAAATATAGTATCAGTAATGGATATATGTATACATATAACTGATTCACATTGCTGGACAGTAGAAACTAACACAACTATATGCCAATAAAATTCAATTAAATTAAGGTAATACCACATGAAACTTTTTAATATTTTTATATTTATTAGCATGTTCAATAAAATATATGCTTGCAAAATATCTCAGCACTTCAGATGACTGACAGTTTTTCTGCAATTCAATGTGGTAAGCAAGATTTTGTTCTGATTTTTATTATAATCAACATGTTTAAACAGCACACAATCACAAATGCACCTGACTGCTTCCTTCCATTCCAATAATACTCATCAATATATATTTAATGCAGTGTCTCTAATCAATCACCTACACCAAAGTATTATTAATTGTTCTTAAATTTTTGCCTTAAATGCCGTATGTTATGTTACGCTCGTGGCTAAAGTTATGTCCAGCTCTTTGTGACCCAATGGACTGCAGCATGCCAGGCCTCCCTGTCCTTCACTATCACACGGAGTTTCTCAAATTCATGCCCACTGAGCTGGTGCTGCTATCTAACAATCTCATCCTCTGCTACCCACTTCTTCCTTTGCCTTCAGTCTTTTCCAATATCAGGGTCTTTTCCAATGAGTTGGCCTTCACATCAGGTACTGAAACTTCAAAGTATTGAAACTTCAGCTTTAGCATCGATCCTTCAAATGAATATTCAGGATAGTTTTCCTTTAGGATTGAGTGGTTTGATATCCTTGCTGTCCAAGAGACTCTCAAGAATCTTCTCCAGCACTACAATTAGAAAGCATCAATTCTTTGGTTCTCATCCTTCTTTATAGTCCAACTCTAACATCCATACATGACTACTGGAAAAACCATACCTTTGACTGTATGGACCTTTGTTGGCAAAGTGAGGTCTCTGCTTTTGAATATGCTGTCTAGGTTTGTCACAGCTCCCCTTCCAAGGAGCAAGCATCTTTTAATTTTGTGGCTGCAGTCTATGTCTGCAGTGATTTTGGAGCTCAAGTAAACAAAATCTGACACTGTTGCCACTTTTTCCCTTCTATTTGCCATGAAGTGATAGGAATGGATGCCATGATCTTAGTTTTTTAAATGTTGAGTTTTAAGCCAGCTTTTTCACTCTCCTCTTTCCCCTTCGGCAAGTGGCTCTTCAGTTCCTCTTCACTTTCTGTCATTAGAGTGGTATCATCTGCATATCTGAGGCTGTTGATATTTCTCTTGGCAATCTTGATTTCAGCTTGTGATTCATCCAGCCCATCATTCTGCATGACGTATTCTACATAGAAGTTAAATAAGCAGCATGACAATATACAGCCTTGTCATACACCTTCCTCAGTTTTGAAGCAGTCTTGTTTTTCCATGTCTGGTTCTAAATGTTGCTTCTTGACCTTCATACAAGTTTCTCAGGATACAGGTGAGAGAGTCAATTCCTAGGCAGGTTGATAAGAAATCCAGGGTCCCTGAGGAGGAGACAGGGGTCTGAAATTCTCAAGGAGGAGGAAAGGACAAATGTCTTTTTTTCCCTTTCCATTCCTTAGTCTTAGTCACATAAAATGTTTTTTTTTTTTTTCTTTAAGTGAAGAACTGATGATCACACAACAAACAATTCAGTTCAAACTCTATACTAAGCAATACATAACAACAGTATCCTGCTTGTGGACAGCTTCTCCTTGAAAACCTTCTGACTAATCCTGTTATCTTAGAATGTATATTATGAGAGTGGCTCTGGTAAGATCTTTATATTGTTAGTTCTAATTCTGTCATATTTAAATGTAAATTATAGGAGTAGGTCTAGTTAGATCTTTACAACCTTGAGACATTCTTTTGATTTATTGTAATAACCAATTAAAAAAGTATATAACTCCACTGCTTAGACTAGTGAGGGAGTACTCTTTGTTCTCCTTCTGATGTCTATGTTAGAAGCTTTCTCTATTCCTTTACATACTTTAATAAAACTGATACACAAAAGCTCTTGAGGATCAAGCCTGGCCCCTGGTCCTAAAGCTAAATCTTTGTTGGAGATCAGGAATCTGACACCATTCGCTGTAAGCTATCACAGGTAAGGTGGTCTGATATTTCTATCTCTTTAAGAACTTTTCAGTTTGTTGTGCTCCACATAGTCAAAGGCTTTAGTGTAGTCAATGAAGCAGAAATAGATGTTTTTTGGAATCCCCTTGCTTTTTCTTTGATTCAGTGGATGTTGGCAGTTTGATCTCTGCTTCCTCTGCCTTTTCTGAATCCAGCTTGTACATCTGGAAGGTCTTGATTCACATACTTTGAAGACTAGCTTGAAGGGTTTTGAGCATAGCCTTACTAGCATGTGAAATGAGTGCAGTCGTATGGTAGCTTGACCATTGTCTGGTATTGCCCTTCTTTGGGATTGGAGGGAAAACATGTTTTCCAGTCCTGTGACCACTGCTGTATTTCCCAAATTTGCTGACATCTTGAGTGGGAGGTTAGCAAAGAAAATAGTTTTGTATGATTCGACTTTAACTTTTTCTAGATCAGTGAGGATATTCTAGTTTATACCTGAAAATCACTTCTTAATTACAATGACTCATACTGCCAACATGACCTTTTTTAAAAGACCATTACAATGAAAGAACAGCTAAAATAAAATCTGTCTTCTAAATTATGACCTAGAGCTGTAGTCAAGCATGGACTTGGGGGGAGGGAGCACTTGAGTCTGGAAGCTTCTCTTGGCCTGTGCACATGGTAGATACTGCCAGCAATCTTCTTTATCCACCACGCAGACAGAGAGCACCCTTGGAGGGCACTAGGGTCCCCCGTAGCAGGCTCTTTGCATAGCTTCTCAATGCTCACAGTTTCAAGTGAGCCAAGTTAACTGGTCCTGAGATGGAATGTTGTGTCTGTCTGTGCAGAGGAACATGTGACTGGGCACCCTAATACTTTAGAAAGGCAATAAGACGGGTCCTTCTTGTGAACCAGTTGTGATCGTGGACAAGGTACTCAGTCCGCCTGGAACCAGCTGTGGACAGCTGGATGGTGGCCAACGTGGTCTTTGTTGCTCAAAGCCACTCTCTTCCCTGAGGCTCGGGCTGCAAGTGGCTACTCAGGCCCTAGACCCAGGGAGGTCCCAGTTTCCTGACATAGTTTCAGGAGATATGGGAAGTATTTCAGAAGGAGCTTGGTGGCATTTGCATTTGGAGCTGAGATTTTCAGGTCAAGGTAAGACCTGGTACTCTGGATCCATTTCTCTGCCCATTTTCTTGAGTCCCTCTGGAATGTGAGTGGTGTGCAGGTCTGAACCCCCCCACTCCTGCCCCAGAGCAGCTCCCCGAGGCTCTGAGGCTAAAAGTCATCTACTGCAATGATCCTTGTGGCTGGCCCCATGCCTCGGACACCCCAGAGTTCTGTGAACACAACTCAGCCTTGTGTGTGAGACTGCCTTCTCCTGGTGTGGCTTCTCCACATACACTCTGCTTGGTGGTCCTGGGACAGCGGTCAGGTGTGTTTCCACTGTCACATCAAGATCCTTCCAGCTCTGAAGGATGCTCTGTCATGACCACATTTACAAATCAAGAGGGACTGCAGAAAGGGTTGGTCTGAGGATCCTGTGAGTTTTCACTAATACAAACTCCTAGTGTGCACTAGGCACAAGGCTACAAATATATCTATGTTATATTATTTAATCCTCAAAACATCACAAAAAAGGTAGGTACTGTTGCATGTTTTCTATATATAAGAAAACTAAAATTTAACAATCTTAAAAAATATGCCCAAGATGCATTTCAGATCCAGGATTACAGACTGAGATATTTTATTCTATTTTTTTGAAAAAAATTTTTAAATTTTATTTTTACTTTGTTCTACTTTATAATACTGTATTGGTTTTGCCATATATTGACATGAATCAGCCATAGGTGTACACGATCTCCCAATCCCAAAGCCCTCTCCAACCTCCCACCCCATATCATCTCTCTGGATCATCCGCATGCACTAGCCCCAAGCATCCTGTATCCTGTATCGAACATAGACTGGCGCTTCATTTCTTACATGATAGAATACATGTTTCAATGCCATTCTCCCAAATCATCCCACCCTCTCCCTCTCCCTCTCCCTCAGAGGCCAAAAGTCCATTCTATACCTCTGTGTCTCTTTGTTGTCTCATCTACAGGGTCATCATTACTATGTTTCTAAATTCCATATATATGTGTCAGTATACTGTATTGCTGTTTTACTTTCTGGCTTACTTCACTCTGTATAATCGGCTCCAATTTCATCCATCTCATTAGAACTGAGTCAAATTTATTCTTTTAAAGGGCTGAGTAATACTCCATTGTGTATATGTACCACTGCTTTCTTATCCATTCATCTGCTGATGGACATCTAGGTTGTTTCCATGTCCTGGCAATTATAAACAATGCTTCAGTGAATATTGGGGTACATGTGTCACTTTCCATTCTGGTTTCCTCAGTGTGTACGTCTAGCAGTGGTATTGCTGGGTCATAAGGCAGTTCTATTTGCAATTTTTTAAGGAATCTCCACACTGTTTTCCATAGTGGTTGTACTAGTTTGCATTTCCACCAACAGTTTAAGAGGGCTCCCTTTTCTACACACCCTCTCCAGCATTTATTGCTTGTAGAGTTTTGGATCACAGCCATGCTGACTGGTGTGAAATGGTACCTCACTGTGGTCTTGATTTGCATTTCCCTGATAATGAGTGATGTTGAGCATCTTTTCAGGTG
This sequence comes from Madoqua kirkii, assembly GCA_006408675.1. NCBI lineage: Eukaryota > Metazoa > Chordata > Mammalia > Artiodactyla > Bovidae > Madoqua > Madoqua kirkii. Next base: position 519 of record SJYC01140930.1, on the reverse strand, counting down.
TTTGTTAGCCATTCGTATGTCTTCTTTGGATAAATGCCTATTTAGTTCTTTGGCCCATTTTTTGATTGGATCGTTTATTTTTCTGGAGTTGACCTGCATAAGTTGCTTGTATATTTTTGAGATGAGTTGTTTGTCAGTTGCTTCATTTGCTATTGTTTTCTCCCATTCAGAAGGCTGTCTTTTCACTTTACTTATAGCTTCCTTTGTTGTGCAGAAGCTTTTAATTTTAATTAGATCCCGTTTGTTTATTTTTGCTTTTATTTCCAGTATACTGAGAGGTGGATCATGGAGGATCCTGCTGTGATTTATGTCGGAGAGTGTTTTGCCTATGTTGTCCTCTAGGAGTTCTATAGTTTCTGGTCTTATATTTTGATCTTTAATCCATTTTGAGTTTATTTTTGTGTGTGGTGTTATAAAGTGATCTAGTTTCATTCTTTTACAAGTGGTTGGCCAGTTTTCCCAGCACCACTTGTTAAAGAGACTGTCTTTACTCCATTGTATATTCTTGCCTCCTTTGTC
>SJYC01140928.1:0-20499 GCA_006408675.1 Madoqua kirkii | reverse complement strand
TTAAACTGAAAAATCAATAAAATTGTTAAATATGATTACTAGTTTAATGTTATAGATTAGTTTTATGATACATGTTAGTTTGTTGAAACTAATTTGATATTACATTTAATAATAGAAACACATTTGATTCTTTTTGTGTTTCACTTATTTTCAAATGGATTCTTTTGAATTTGAGTGCAAGAACTGAAATTTCAGACTCCACCAGAATCACTTCCTTTAATTTTCTTATTAACAATAAAATTGTTTTCTTTTTATTTTGGTGGTCCATTCAGTATACTAGTAAAACCCAAGCTATAAAATGCAAAAAAAAAAAAAAAAGAAGCACATTTTTTTCATACTTGCTACTCCACTTATTGCCAATGAAGTTTAGATAATTGGTATATAAAAGAAGAAAAATGTCCCCATGCATCAACTTATCATATGAATGTGGCAGAGAAAGCATGCATTGTTTAATGACCCCATGCTCTAGAAGGTGTAGACTCATTTTCATTCATGATTTTCCTATTTGGACTCTTGTGAAACCTGTCTTACCATGCCAAGAGAACTCTTTTGCCCTTCACCTCTCTTGAAGTTGACTGCAAATGCAAATGCAAACACAGGCAATTAAAATGTATGTCAGTACTCAATTACAAGGATGTCATGTGGATCACTTAGAATATGTTTATGCTATTTTTAAGATCATTATCCAAATGAAAATACAAAATTCATAATTTCTCCAGAAGAGGAAAATATGTCTGCAGACCCCTAAGATCCACAAATCACAGTTTAAGAAGCATTCTTTATACCACAAAGATCTTGTGAGACAAAGTATGATAAATGACACTTGGAAATATTACAGTAGATTAATTGAAAAAGAGAGACATCCAACTTATGAAAAAGGGCAGGATTTTTAAAGAAGTGACATCTATGCTAAGGCTAATTTAGCAAGGTGGTAATGGAAGTGAAGAAGAAGTTAATTCAGGTAGAGAAAATTGCAAAGAATTAGAAACAAGGAAGTCCTGGGTTTCTCAAGAAACTTCAAAAACTTTTGCTGGAAAGCAGCAAACAATAATGAGATTAATGTAGATTTGCATATAAAAATAATCAGGATATTTGATATATTGAGAAATACTGATGGCCAGTGGACATACAGTGACTTCGTCACCTGCCAGGCTCTATTCTAAGTCCTTTACACAGAGTAACCTGTCTATGTTCATTTGCTCAGTCACATCTGACTCTTTGTGACCCCATGGACTGCAGAACACCAGGCATCCCTGTCCATCACTACCTCTCAGAGATTGACCAAGTTCATATCCATTGAGTTGGTGATGCCATCCAACCATCTCATCTCCTGCCACCTATCTAATCTGTACAATGACCATTTGAAGTATGACTGTTCTCATATTCTCTTCTTTAGTGAGTCTGAGAAAGGTTCAGCAACTTTCTCAAGGCCACACAACTGGACAGTCCACAGTTTGGTTCCTGAGACCATGTTAACCACTATATTCCAGGCCTGTAAGTTCATAGCTCAGTGCCTATCAAGGATTACAATCCCGTAGAACACAATAAATCATTGAGCACTGATGTAGCAGAAAAAGTACAAAAAACTTTCAGGAGTAGGTAGAAATAGTTTGAAATAAAGATCTCCTAAATGTTCATAAAATATCTCCCACCTTCAGTTTTTTCATTAGGTCTCAGCATGAGAAAAGAGTTACCAAAGATCTTTTACATTTTAACAAACCACATTATAATAAGGTGTGTTTCTCATTTCCTTCTTTCTGTTACCAGCCTTTCCCCTCCCGCTGCTTCCCAACAGTCACCTCATCAGAGCTTTTCCTTTCATTGCAAGCGCTATAACTCATCTGACTGCTCATTTATCTTTTTTTTTCAAGAGCTAAATATTTTAGTAGTTTGTTGCCCCATGAATCTGGTGTGAGAAATTGTTGGCCTTCAGTCATCTCATGAACACTAAAACTGATCCACACAAACTGGAAATATCATTCTAAGATTTTCTTTTTTTAGTGTTCTTCACCCTCAGGAGCATAAGGAACTCTTAGATTAAAATGGTCAAATTTTCTAAGAAAAATCAAGCACATAAGAAGCAAAGCTGTTTTATTTTTCTCCTTAGTAAGTCCTTTACACATCTTTTTGTATTCTCTCATCTGTCAACCGGAATGAAAAATAGTAGAGCCTTGATGCATAACTTAAAATTCATTTTAATTTTAGTAAATAGGGCATGGATATTTTTGCTCTCCACACATTCTCTTTACTAAAACATACAATCTGATAACTGATCAAAGCACTATTTCTAAGTAACATACCAAATATAAAGAGTTCATATAACCTTATAATACATATTTTAAAATACCAAGTCAGTTAATATTTAGTTTTAATTCTGCTAAGTCAATTTAGGTCATCATATGAAAATATTTATCCTTCTGTTAAAAACGTTTTTTCTTACTTGAAAAAATAAAGTGGAGTATGTGTTATATCGTTTTTTGTGTTTAAGTGAATGTAGGGAAAGGATGTGAGAAGTAATAACATGTATAATTTATGTTTATAATGATGTCTGTATTATCAAGGAAATTGTAAATTTTGCTAAGTATTCTGTTTTATAAAAACATGTTGAATGATTATAACTGGAATCATTCAATATTTTCAATTATCTAAGCATTAATAAAAGTCATTCACCAATAGCTTCTGCAGTAGAAACAATCCAGCTCAATGTTGTGTACATGATCTGTGCAGTAGAATTGAGAAACGAAATGTTATGGTGCGTTTGCAAATGCAAGAAAAACTGTACACTTTGCACAGATCAAGACGATAAAATGTAGCCATTCCAAGATGCTGCTGCTAAGTCATTTCAGCTGTGTCCAACTCTGTGCGACGCCATAGACGGCAGCCCAACAGGCTCCCTGGTCCCTGGGATTCTCCAGGCAAGAACACTGGAGTGGGTTGCCATTTCCTTGTCTAGTGCATGAAAGTGAAAAGTGAAAGGGAAGTCGCTTATTCATGTCCTACTCTTAGCAGCCCCATGGACACTCTTAGCGGCCCCATGGACTGCAGCCTACGAGGCTCCTTTGCCCATAGGAGTTTCCAGGCAGGAGTACTGGATTGGAGTGCCATTGCCTTCTCCTATTCCAGGCTAAAAAGTGTATATTGATCTGTTCAGTACTTAAGATGGATAGCAGGTGAGAAGTAGCTGTGTAGCACAGGGAACCCAGTCTAACACTCTGGGATGACCTGGCGGGATGGAATGGGGAGAAGGGGAGACAGGCTGTTCTGTCCATGGGGTTTCCCAGCCAAGAACACTGAAATGGTTTGCATTTCCTTCTCTAGGGGCTTTTCCTGACCCAGGGATGGAACTCACATCTTCTGCTTGGCAAGCAGATTCTTTACCTCTGAGCCACCTGAAAAGCCTGAAGACAATCCAAACATGATCAAAAAATAAACTTGGAGACTCACAGTCAGGATGACAGATTAAAGTCCTCTCAATTACTCCCCACTTCAGACCCCATGAAAAAGGAACCAAAAAAAAAAAGAACAAAAACCTGTAAATTCAAAGATACTAAATGAGCACTTAGGAAAGCTGATACACAGCTGAACTTACTAAAACATACACTAAAGATTCATAAATTGCTATTACCTAAGACCATGCAGAGGGGTGATGTTAGGGATGAAAACTGTAATAGGGACAGAAATTCCACTTAAAGACCCTTTTCACACTTCCACCTCCACACCCAAGTTCCCACTTTGAGCAGTCAGAAGGCAGCCTCACCAAATTCTGGCAAAAGATGAGACAGTTATTTAATGTAAAAGATATTTTCTTAAAGACTCTGGAATTGAAACCTAAACATAACTGAGGACAGATGTGTTAAAAAGAAAACAATTAAGTGAGAATATATATCCTCTCTAGGGGCCTTCAGAGGCCCCTAGATCACTTCTTTAAAATTACTTTATTGATCCAACAATCTCATTTTGAGGAAATGTTTCAGAAGATATATTAATACCATATCCTTATTATAGAACGCTAGTCATCTAATTAAATAATTTATTCAATTTATAATCAATACAGCAAAACGTAACCCCTTACAAATTCAAAGTGAAAAAAGAGAAATTTTGAGAATAATATCTTTAAAATGTTCACATTGCTTTTAAGAAAAAAGGCAAGGGAAAAAGAAAACAATTCCTCCATGTATAACATATGTATCTTATAGTTACGTAAATGTGCAGAATAACATGAAGCAATATCTTGAAAATTGCTGATTTCAGTAATATTATCAGTCACATGGAGACAAGCGCTTTAATCTGTGTACAATATCCAGCCCAGTGTTAAAATATATGGGATAGATTATTATGTTCTCATTATACATTTTATAGACACTTCCGTTTTAGCACCTAAAAACTTTGATTGAACCTACATTTTTACTTATCTTCTACCCACCTGATATTCTGTAATTAGGTTGAACCATATGAAATTGTTTTTAACCATTTTGACCTACATATGCTTTAGCCTGTTATTTATCTGTTTATTTCTTTATTGATATTTTACTCTGGAATAAGGAAATTCTCTGAGGACAGATATTTTGCTTCTTTAGTTCTCTTATTCCTTGTGCTGTAATAGTGCATAACTGATAGTGGACACTGGGAAAGAGGATTTTTAAATTTGTGTATGAGCGAATAATGTAGCATGTATCATTTTTCTCTTTTAAACGGGAAATAGGATATGTATCCAAATGTCAACTTTTAAAGATTTCTAATAACATTTTTATTCACTCTTTAAACAAGTAGTTGTTTAGGATATACAATTGATGGTTTAATTTCAAAGGATTATTGTTTTGTTCACACATTTGTACCTAATTTTAAGTTTCACTGCGTAATCAAAAATATGGCCTGTAAAACTTAAATCTTTTGCAACTTTTGACCAAATATATAACTGTGTGAGTGCATGCTCATGCATGTCTGATTCTTTGTGACCCCATGGACAGTAGCCTGCCAGGTCCTCTATCCATGGAATTTTCCAGGCAAGAATACTGGAGTGGATTGCCATCTCCTCCAGGGAATCTTCCCAACACAGGGATTGGACCCACATCTCCTGTGTCTCCTGCATTGGCAGGTGGATTCTTTACTACTGTGCCACCTGGAAAGCCCCAAAGAAGTTTTTTTAATCTGGTGCACTTAAGATAATATGTACTTCTCTTGTAAGATATTCAATTAATGTATGTCTATTATTTTGTTTATTAACTGAATTATTTGAATGTTTACCAACCATAGAATGATGATGTTACTTCATACTACAATAAAATCTGTTTTCATCTACTTTTATTTTTAAATATTTGTATATAACCATTAAGTATTTAGCATAAATTATTTTTATCAATAGTGACCATTTGCACAATTTCATATTTTGAAATTTAAACCTAGCTTCTAATTATAAGCTATCTTCTTATAATTGAAATGTTGAAGATTGCACAAACAGTCCTTAAGAATTCTTTGTATGTATTTTTGTCCAACAACTATATCTACTTTTTTTTCCAGTGATTTTTAACCACAGTAAAGATTACTTTGCCTATTAGAAAAATGAAACCAAAAAAATAAGAAATAAAACTCTGAAGTTTGTAAATACTAAAATGCAAGACCCTGTACAAAGTGAGAAACCATGCAACACATATGTACTAATTTAAAAAATGAAGAGAAAGTGCTTTTTTGGAGTTTCATTCTTATTCTAAATAATAATGAAAAGGATAGTCAAATATATGGTTTTTCCAGTAGTCATGTATGGATATGAGAGCTGGACTATAAAGAAGGCTGAACCCCAAAGACGCTTTGATGCTTTCAGATTGTGGTGTTGGATAAGACTCTTGAGAGCCCCCTGGACAGCAAGGAGATCAAACTAGTTAATCCTAAAGGGAATCAACCTTGAATATTCATTCAATGCTGAAGATCACTTTGGCCACCCGATGTGAAGAACCAACTCACTGGAAAAGATTCTGATTCTGGGAAAGATTGAGGGTGGGAAAAGATGGCAACAGAAAATGAAATGGTTAGATGACATCACTGACTCAATGGATATGAGTTTGAGCACATTCTGAAAGATAATGAAGAACAGGGAAGCCTGGCATGTTGCAGTACATGGAATCACAAAGAGATGGGCACAACTTAGAAGCTGAACAACAAAAACAATACTTGTATAAAGTTTTTTTAATGACATTTTATATTTAGGAAAATAACATAATGTCTAATACCCATATGCAAAAGTTCTCCTTTCTTATTTGAATCAAAGAACATTAAAAAAGTCAAGATATTACTTCTCAACTATGTCCTTCCATAATTGACCACCTTAAAATAAAAGATGGCCCACCTAAGTCAGAAGTGCTTACTTAACCTCCAAAACAGTGCTGGTTTGTGCAGTATAAATCTGACAAAAGCTGAAATTCAGGAGAACTGATGATAAGAAACCACTATGGAGTAGAAGAAGAGTGGAGACGACAGTGTAACTGGCTAATGTCAAGGTAGAGAGTGCATGCATGCTAAGATACTTCAGTCATGTCTGACTCTCTTTGACCCTATGGACTATACCCACCAGACTCCTCTATCCATGGGGTTTCCCAGGCAAGAATACTGGTGTGGGCTGCCATTTCCTCCTCCAGGGGTTCTTCCTAATCCAGGGATGGGAACCAAATCTCCTGCATTGCAGGCAGATTCTTTACCACTGAGCCACTAGGGAAGCCCAAGGAGGAGAGTAAATGTGGGCAATCCTTTCAAGAAATGTGAGCTGAAGAGGGAGAGAATTGGCCAAGTTTACAAAACCTGGTATTTGTTTTCTTCTTATAACTTATTATTTATAATTTTATTTGCTTATTTTTTTCTAGTCAATCAATAATCTAGTTGGTAAGAAAGACAGCAAATCATGTGACACAAGAGCTATGTATGTTTCCTGTTCACTGTTGCATTCCCAACAGAGCTCCTAATACAGTCAATTGTGTGTTATTCACTGAGTTGTGTCCAACTCTTTGTGACTCCATGGACTGTAGACCACTAGGCTCCTCTGTCCATGGAATTCTCTAGTCAAAAATACTGGAGTAGGTTGCTATTTCCTTCTCCACGGTATCTTCCCAACCCAGGTTTGGTCTCCTGCACTGCAGGCAGATTCTTTACCATCTGATGAATAAATGAGTGAGACAAGTTTGCATGTTTCGCTGATAATTCTGGAGCAAAGGTTTGTCCAGCTTACACATGGAGACACTGGTTCTTGTTTGGTTTCTGAAATGTGAGTCACTTATATGCCCAGCCATTATAATCAGATTTTATTTAACCTTAGGCTAAATAAAGGGCTTCCCTGATAGTTCAGTTGGTAATGAATTCGCCTGCAATGCAGGAGACCCTGGTTCTATTCCTGGGTTGGGAATATCTGCTGGAGAAGGGATAGGCTACCCACTCCACCACTGTAGTATTCTTGGGCTTCCCATATAGTTCAGTTATTAAAGAATCTGCCTGCAATGCAGAAGACCTGGGTTTGATCCCTGGGTTGGGAAGATTCCCTGGAGAAGGGAAAGGCTACCCACTCCTATATTCTGGCCTGGAGAATTCCATGGCTTGGAGAAATCTAAGGGATTGCAAAGAGTCAGACATGACTGAGAAACTTTCAGCTTCACTTTAGGCTAAAAATACACTTGTGAGAACAAACTTAGTCTCATCTGATCTGATACTTGCCTATACATTCTATCTCTAGCTCATCAGAAAGCTTCCCAGGTGCAACAAGCAGCAAAGCAGTTCAGTCTTTAACATGGTTAATGAATCCATCCCTTCTTCTAAAGAGAGAAGGTACAGGGAGATCTGCCCAGCAGGGGAAAATGTAGGAATAGGATATTCTGAAAACAAGAGCTGGCATTAAGGAACCAGAACTGCTGGGGGGAGTTCAGAAAGAAAGAAACTGCACATGAGTGGAGACTGTCACAGGCCTCAGCTTGTCTTGGATGAATCTTGCCCTGTATTCTTTAACTGCCTTAGTTTTGATCAGTGGCTCATGAAATAAACAATGATTCATTTCCAGTAGATAACAAGTAAAAGATCTGCCTTGTAGAGAAAGTTGAAGTATTATTTACCAGCAATCCTGGTTTGAAAACCTATCAACTGTGAGTTTCCAAAAGTGAATGATGCACCACAGAAATTGAGTTGGTGGCTCGTCCATCTCAGCATTGAATGTGAACCAGAATGAATCATGGGCACTAAACAATCAGCTGTACTTGGTGACCCTGAGACTTTGTTGTTGTCTCATTCAGTCTGCAAAAAGCTGATGGACAGTTATGATGGGAGTGATTTAAATAAAGATTGACAGCTCTTCTGAAATACTAATTATCTCCTGAATAGGAAACTTTAATTCTAACCGGCAAGGTTTTGACCAAAGCCCACAAAAACACACACTTTTTTTTTTTTAGGAGGTCTTTTTCACGCTAGCAAAGACAGTTTAAGACATTTGTACTGTGGTACTTTGTATATAAATACATACACAGGATGAAGACAAATACCTCAAAATATTCCACTAATAGTTACTAGGAAAATAGCAAGAGTGAAGATAATATTTGGGCTTCTAACAGGTAGAGTCATAGAAATACTGGAGTTTTGTTAATATGAAAGACTTGCATTTTTATTCTATTAGAGAAAGTGGGATGGGGCACATTCATGAGAAAGAAGGAAAAGACAGGCAAGGGTTCCTATACTGCTGAGATGAATTGAGACACTAAATTTGGTTAAATGCTTTTTTTCTTCTAGAATTTATTGTTTCTTTTTTAATTTTGTGCATTTATACTACTATATGTGAACTCAGTGACCTCAGAAAACATGACCTATACTTTAGAAAAGTAGTAAGTATGACTTAGGCCTCCCAGCGCAGGGGAGTACTCCACATGACCAGTAAATTTAAAACTGAAGAGGAATAATTCTGTTCTACCAATAACTGTCACACAGAAAAACTATGCAGTATTTCCAACCCATTATTAAAGGGCATTTTCTTTCAAAGACTTATAAATCAAAGGATTGTTCCTGGGCTCAGGGTTGCTATTCCAGGGCTTAGCAATTAAAAGCCTATAATAGGGAGGTTCATGTGTGCTAAGTTGCTTCAGCTGTGTCTGACTCTGTGATCCTATGGACTGTAGCCTGTCATGCTCCCCCATCCATGAGATTCTCCAGGCAAGAATACTGGAGTGAGTTTCCATGACCTCCTACAGGGGATCTTCCCAACTCAGTGATAGAACCCACATCTCCTACTTGTCCCGCATTGGCAAGCAGGTTCTCTGCCACTAGTGCCCATAAGAGGGAAGTACTAATAAGTAAGATAACACCAATTTATTGAATTCCTTTTCCTTAAACTTAACTCACCTTTAAGAGATGAGGGAAAGATCCTAAATTTAAAATTTTCAGGGTCAGTGTGTGGCTAATGTTAAGTCTCTGTAGAAACATATCCCATGCTATTTTAATTGGCTTTTTAGTATAGGTAAAGCACATAATTTGTAACCAAGATGATTTTTTAAAACTGAAAAAAAAATTTCTAAACAGTTTTCAGAAAAAAACTCCTAAGCACTATCAGTCTTTTAATAAACATATCAGTTAATCAAAAAGTCAAAATACTTTTAATTATCCTCATCATTTTCAATGAAATGAAATGAAGAAATTTTCAGTAATGTCACAGAGTATCTTAGATTTGACAGTTCTCACCAAAGTAGTCAACATGACAAGGGTATACTTAATGCTTACTGTGTACCAGGAACACAGTCCTAGGGACATGGTAAGATGCTGTCATGCTCTCAAGTAATGTGATCTGAGCAGAAATATGGAGAGAACTGAGTCACCATTTGACTTTAATACATTTCTTTAAACTTTTAAAGATTTTTAATTTAAAAATCTTTTAACTATTTATTCTCTGTCTTCCTACTAAAACATGAGGACAGCAAACAGTAAATTGTCACTACAGAATTTAAGAGCTTTTCATTCAATATCTGGGCAGCAAATAATTTGAAATGAGCTCTATCTCTTGGGGGAAAAATGAATATGCTCTGGATGAAACAAATACATTAATAACCAAATCAGTAAACTATATTTAAATTCTCTTGGGAAATATTAATTTTTAAATATAAATGGTCCTTTAGTTTTCTCTCTTAGCTGCTGAATCCCCTCACTGTTCCTCTTTCCTCCTCTCCTAAACATGGGTTTACCCTTGAGACAAGAGAGGTACAAGTCTGGAATCTATCAGCAACATTCCAGAAAACCATTCTTGTCAAGCTCATCACTGATGGTAATTTTAAAGTGAAGTCTCACTGACACTTTGCATTTTGATCTGATTTGATGTATCACCAGCATTTCACTGTTGACATGACTTCTCTTGACATTCTCTCTTTTCCTGGAATCCATGACACACCTTTTTTGGAATTTTCATTCTTTTTGTCCCCTCTTTCTCTGTCTTCTCTGAAGATGCCTCTTCTGCCTGCTCCTAAATAAAAGAGCTCTGCAGGTTTGTTCTAGCAGATCTTTTCACTCTGTGTGTGTGTGTGTGTGTGTGTGTGCGCACGCATGCTAAGTCGCTTCAGTTGTGCCATACTCTTTGCAACCCTACGGACCATAGCCTGCCAGGCTCCTCTAACCATGGGATTCTCCAGGTAAGAATACTGGAGTGGGTTGCCATGCCCTCCTCCAGGGTATTTTCCTGACTCAGGAATCGAACCCGCTCTCTTATGAGTCCTGCATTGGCAGGCAGTTCTTTACCTCTATAGTCACCTGGGAAGCCCTCTTCTTATTCTACACCCACTCAAACACTATATATGTAGATAATGACATCTGCAAAAGTATAAAAATGTAAATCAAAATACAACTATTAGTTGTATTTTTTGTCTCAGACATCACTCCTTAGCTTTATGTCCACATAGAGAACTGCATAGTAGGTACCTCAATTAGTACAAGTTCAACATGCTCAAGTCTGGATTCACTACACCTCTTCTTAAGACTTAGTCCTCCACCAGGATCTCCTATCTCAGTGAGTACCACAATCACCTTTGCAGTGGATCAAGCCTAACCACTCAACAATACCCTGAACCTCCTCTGCCTGACCTCAATCCACATTCCTAACCAGTCATCATGTTTCTGGCTATTCCTTATCCTGGATGACATCTCCCCCCTAGGTAAACCATCCCTATTGCTCACCTCAGACTGCATCACAGCACTTACGCCTTGGTAGATATTTCTTCCTACTACCATATTCCTCACAGGACAGAACACTATGCTGTCAGAATCCTTATTTTCTCTTTCAAAGTTGTATTCTCAGCATCATAGAGAGCACCTGGTGCTCATGATACCAGTTATAACATCTGCTGCTGTTCAGTTGCTCAGTCATGTCCAACTCTTTTCAAGCCCATGGACTGCAGCACACCAGGCTTCCCTGTCCTTCACTATCTCCCTGAGTTTGCTCAAACTCATGTCCGTTGAGTCAATGATGCCATCCAATCATCTCATCCTCTGTCATCCCCTTCTCCTCCTGCCCTCAATCCTTCCCAGCATCAAGGTCTTTTCCAATGAGTCACCAGTTTGCATTAGGTGGCCAAAGTATTGTAGCTTCAGTTTCAACATCAGTCCTTCCAGTGAATATTCAGGGTTGATTTTTTCAGGATAGACTGATATCATCTCATTGCTTTCCAAAGGACTCTCAAGAGTCTTCTCCAGCTCACAATTTGAAAGCATCAGTTTTGGGCACTCAGCTTTCTTTATGGTCCAGCTCTCACATCCATACATGACTACCAGAAAAACCATAGCTTTGACTATAGGGACCTTTGTCAGCAACATGATGTCTCTGCTTTTTAATATGCTGTCTAGGTTTTTCTTTGGATAAATAAATGGCAACCCACTCCAGTATTCTTTCCTGGAAAATTCCATGGACAGAGGAGTGTGTGGACTACAGTCCATGGGATCTCAAAGAGTCAGACATGACTGAGCAACTGAGCATACATAGGTGTGTCATAACTTTTCTTCCAAGGAGCAAGCGTCTTTTAATTTCATGGCTGCAGTCAGCATCCTCAGTGATTTTGGAGCCAAAAAATAAATAAATAAATAAAAGCTGCCATTGTTTCCATAACATACCACAATACCAGGTAAAGCAAAATAGTAACAACTGACACGCAATGGTAAGTAATAAAGCCAGGACGGAAGTCAGGCAACCTGCTCCAGTTGTGCTTCTAACCACTTCTACCATATTGTACCCAGTGCTTTAGCATTTACTTAAATAAGTTAATGAAAAGAAGACTTTTTCTTAATTCAGCAAAATTATGTCTTGAAGGCCATGGGTATTAATGCCCAGGCATAAATATATGATTGAGAGTTAAATCCCTAAGGCATAAATATAAAATTTACTTTTTACATGAAAATCACCAAGTGATATAACACATCAGCCTGACAAAATAGTAATGCAACATCAATCATCTATTTATTCAGCAGTAGGAAACTCAATATTTAGCTAGAAAACCAGGTGAAGTGTGTCTTTGGATCCATCCACTGTGAAGTAGCCAGATTTAAATGGAGTCTGTTAACTTAGTGTAGTGTAAAAAGTGAAGGTGACTGATTCAATAGGTACACTTACATGACCTGGGCTAAAAATGTTCTGCTTTTCCTCACAGAGGCAGCTTTTAATTAAAGATAGACAACTGCACAAAGAGGCATGTTGAGGTGGAAGGAAGGCTGAAGGCAAAAAGACAAAATCCATCCAGAGAGAAGATATGGGCTCATTTATTACTTGGGAAGTGAGGCAAAAAAATCTGTGCATATTCTAGTTGCCCCTGGAACCTTTCATGAATTATTGTCTACTGCAAAAATTTTGCTATAATGATGATGGAATTATACAGAACATATTAAATTATAATTAGTATCCTCTCTATTAAAAATCAATATACAGTACTTTTCTAGTTAAAAATGTAGAGTCAGAGAATCTTGAACTTTGATGAAAATTTTAAGTGGTTTACCTTTTTTCTCATTCAATGTGAAAATCCTATATAGCATCCCTGAAGGATTATGTAGTAGTCTTAGCAGGAATACTTCCACTGATGGGGAATTTAGCAGTACACCATCAGGCAGGCTCATTCAGCATTCAGAGACTCATGTTATTAGGGCATTCTTTCATACTTGGACCTAAATTTGTTTCGTGGGACTTACACTCATTGACTCATATCTTAGTCCATTTGGGCTGTAATGGCAAAATATCACACACTGGGTGACACATATACACCAGACATTTATTTCTCACAGTTCTGGAGGCCTGAAGTCCAAGACGAAGGGATCAGCATGGTTGAGTTTGGTGAGACCCTCCTTCCTAATATATAACTGGTGCCTTCTCAATGTGCCCTCACATGGTAGAATGGGCTATGGCCTTTTTTTTTTTTTTTTTTTTATAAATGCGCTAGTCCCATTTCTACAGGCACCACCATCACCACCTAAGCACCTTCCAAAGGTTCCACCATCACACAGGGCATCAAGAGTTCAACATAGGAATTTTCAAGGGATGCAAACATTCAGACTTTAGCAGTCCATATTCTGCTCTCTGGAGTAAAGCAGACAGAATTACTCTCTAACACCTTAATCTTACAATAGAAAATAGCACTGCAGAGCTGAAAAGGACTGCACAAAATAACAAACATCCCTTTTACAGAAAAGAAAATGGAAACTCAAAGTAGAAATATAGGACATACATCTGGATATCAGTAAAGCTATTACTAAAACCCTTCTGACTGATATTTCCCCAATTCTCCTGTCCTTTTTATTACTTTATTTCATTTATTATTATTGTTATCATGTTACTCTCCCACATATATATATTAAGACAATAATCATTTCTTGGTTAGCTCTTGTCTGGTCAAATAACCTTGTTGCTGCTGCTGCTAAGTCACTTTAGTCGTGTTCAGCTCTGTGCGACCCCATAGACAGCAGCCCACAAGGCTCCCCCGTCCCTGGGATTCTCCAGGCAAGAACACTGGAGTGGGTTGCCATTTCCTTTTCCAATGCATGAAAGTGAAAAGTGAAAGTGAAGTCACTCAGTCGTGTCTGACCCTCAGCGACCCCAAGGACTGCAGCCTTCCAGGCTCCTCCATCCATAGGATTTTCCAGGCAAAAGTACTGGAGTGAGTGCCACTGCCTTCTCCTAATAACCTTGTTAGACTTGAGCAATAACCATAATACTCAAAGTAGAAAAACCAGCATCAGCTCATTTGTTTCTCAGTCAAGAATAAAGAGAATCATAATCAAAAGTTGCCAGCCCAAACCATAAGGGCACTAGATAAAGTACTTTAAAAATATATATATACATATAAGGTGAGAAAGTTAGTTTAAAACTCAGCCTTCAAAAAACTAAGATCATGGCATCTAATCCCATCAATTCATGGCAAATAAATGGGAAATGATGGAAACAAGAAGAGACTTTATTTTGGGGGGCTCCAAAATCACTGTAGATGGTGACTGCAGCCATGAAATTAAAAGACACTTGCTCCTTGGAAGAAAAGCTTTGACCAATCTAGACAGCATATTAAAAAGCAGAGATGTTACTTTGCCAACAAAGGTCCATTTAGTCAAAGCTATGTTTTTCCAGTAGTCATGTATGGATGTGAAAGTAGGACTACAAAGAAAGATGAGCACCAGAGAATTGATGCTTTTGAACTACGGTGTTGGAGAAGACTCTTGAGAGTCCCTCGGACTGCAAGGAGATCCAACCAATCAATCCTAAAGGAAATCAGTCCTAAATATTCACTAGAAAGACTGATGCTGAAGCTGAAACTCCAAAACTTTGGCCACCTGATGCGAAGAACTGACTCATTGGAAAAGATCCTAGTGCTGGGAAAGACTGAAGGCAGGAGAAGGGGATGACAGAGGATGAAATGGTTGCATGACATCACCAACTGGATGGATGAGTTTGAGCAAACTCCAGGAGTTGGTGATAGAGAAGCCTGGCATGCTGCAGTCCATGGAGTTGAAAGTTAGATATGACTGAGTGACTGAAGTGAACTGAATCATCAAACAAAGAAAAAATGAAATGCAATCTCTTCTATGCAACCGAGTAGAATAGAAGAGGTCATTTATACCCAGACACACACAGCCATACACTATGCTTTCCAAGTCTAAGCATCTAATTAATTACAGGTCACAGTTTCTACCAAATGCTTTGACACTATAACATCTGCACTGCCATCTTTCTAGCCTCCATCATTGGTTTCCTTGCCACTTTCTGTCTAGCCCTTAAAAGACAAAAATTTTCACTTTCTGCTGTGACAGCACTCCACTTTTTAGGGTACATCAGGACAGGCTGGTTTTTGTTGCCCTATCAATCATCCCCAAATCTCAGTGGCTTTCTCACTGCGATTCACGGGGTTGCAGTCAGACACGACTGAGCGACTGAACTGAACTGATTCCTCACTTACACTACATGTGTTGTTAAGGATGCTGGCTCTATTCTGGTCTTTCATGGAGCCTAAATGACAAAGGCTTCAGCTAGACACAAACTCCAACAGTGGTTACAAAGAAAGAAAGGAGCCATTTTCAATCTTCTCATTGGCAATTAAATGCTTCTCCTTAGAGGTAACGCATGTCTCTTCCACTCACATTTTAATTGGTCAAAACAAGTCACGTGATCAGAGGGTGCAGAAAAGTGCAATCCTCTTAATGTGTCTCCAGGGCAAGGAACTGAAGTATCTGTGAAGCCCTAATGACCCACCAGCTCTCCAATTTCTTCTTCTACTGATTCTCCTTACAGAAGAGTGTCTTCCCTTATTTTTTAGTATAAGACTTTGGGAAATATCTTTGTGACATGTTTTCCCCCCAAAGCATATAAATTGTGTCTCCAGAGAGTAAATAAAGCAGGGAGATAGACACTAACATAAATATTATAGTACTTCTTATTTTATGTCCATGTTTATGCACACATTCACTTCAGATACAGGTGAGTGAAAATAGGCTTTGGGCATCCCTCTGGAAAATAGAACAGCATGTGGCATTAACTTGGGGCTTCCCTGGTGGCTGAGACATAAAGAATTATCCTGCAATACAGGAGACTCAGGTTCGATTTCTGGATCAGGAAGATCCCCTGAATCAGCGAATGGCTATCTACTGCAGTATTCTTGTCTTCCCTGAAGAATTCCATGGACAGAGAAGCGTGGAAGGCTACAGTCCATGAGGCTGCAAAGATCAGACACAATTGATCACACACACATTACAGCATTAATTTAGGATTTAGATTTTAAATTTTTACTCTTTGTAGTTAACAAAAGGCCTGGGAATGGGGCTTTGGAAGGGTAGTTCTATAGCCTGTCCTTTTGCATTTAGTATTTTCAAACCTACCACAGTTGAGTCTCCTCCAAGGCTTAAAGGCCCATGAAATGTACCTTTGCACATTTACTGAAAGAAAGAACCATTTCCTCCAGTGTAGAAACATCTATTACTAAAAATTAAGGAAGAACTTAGCCACATAGTTGCAAATGAAATATTTTCTGACAGACTCAGAAATGTTAGTTAAGCAGCTACATATAGGTAAAAAGTTTACAACAGCATAATTGCATGTTGTAATGTTTAAACTCTGGCACACAATCACACTGCAACTTATAAAGGCTTTCCTTTGCAAAATTTCTTTACTACAGATTTCTTTTCTTTACATAAATTCATCTCTCCTTAACTAGGGAAAAAGAAAAAAAAAAAAAAAACCCCAAAACACCTCTTTTGAATGGGTGACACAGAGTATGTAAATACTATCTTTTATTTCATTTAAAACCTTGCCAATGATTTCTATATTTTTATCTCCTAGAGCTAAAAAACCAAATGTTCTTTATACTTGCTAAATCCCTCTTATCTGAAAAGTAGAAACAAAAAAGGAGATTTCTTTGCTTCCCACATAATTTCCTTATTCACCTTTTTACATCAGATTTTCCTTTTTTTATTTTTTCATTTTTAACTTTTTATTTATTTATTTTTGTTACTTTATTTTACAGTATAGTATTGGTTTTGGCATACATGGACATGAATCCACCACGGGTGTACATGAGCTCCCAAACATGAATCCCCCTCCCACCCCACATCATCCCTCCGGATCATCCTCGTGCTCCAGCCCCAAGCATCCTGTATCCTGCATCGAACATAAGACTGGCGATTCGTTTCTTACATGATAGTATACATGTTTCAATGCCATTCTCCCAAATCTTCCCACCCTCTCCTTCTCCCTCAGAGTCTGAAAGTCCTCTCTACACATCTGTGTCTCTTTTGCTGTCTTGCATACAGGGTCATCATTACCATCTTTCTAACTTCCATACATATGTGCTAGTATACTGTATTGGTGTTTTTCTTTCTGGCTTACTTCACTCTGTATAATCTGCTCCAGTTTCATCTCATTAGAACTGATTCAAATGTATTCTTTTTAAGGGCTGAGTAATACTCCATTGTGTATATGTACCACAGCTTTCTTATCCATTCATCTGCTGATAGACATCTAGGTTGCTTCCATGTCCTGGCTATTATAAACAGTGCTGCAATGAACATTGGGGTACATGTGTCTCTTTCTATTCTGGTTTCCTCGGTGTGTATGCCCAGCAGTGAGATTGCTGGGTCATAAGGCAGTCTGACTATATGTAGTGGATAAAATAGGAAAAAATATGTTCAAAGTGGTATTTAAATTTTCCTCCAGCTGTTTTATGCTCTCCATGCTCTGAAATATAACAATAAAAACTCATCTCTCAAATATATTATCTAATAAACAAAGTGTGTGTTAGTTGCTTAGCTGTGTCCGACTCTTTGTGACTGCAAACTGCAATAATCAATGGGCTGCCTTTGAAGATACATTTAATAATACAAAATATCTGTAAACATAGTAAATGGATTAAAAAACAAATGACTATCTTAGTTATTTATTTTTGGCCACTCCAAGAGGCATGTGGGATCTTAGTTCCTTGAACAGGGATTGAACCCATGTGCCTTACAATGGGAGCACTGAGTCTTGACCACTGGACTGCCAGGGAAATCCTCCACAGTGAATGGATATTTTAAAAGAGACATAGCTCATAAACACTTTTAATATTAGAGTTTATCTCCTTTTAAAACATGATTCTTAAAACCCCAGTACAGAATTCTATAGGGTAGAATGATCTTCCAGAATTTCACACTCTTATTTAGCACCATTACCTAAATAATGATTAAGGATAATCATTTGGAATTTTCACACCAATGTATCCTTGGTTTTTCTAGAGATAGTCTTAAAGTCAGAGACCTATACTTATAGTAGCAACACTTACTTAGAGGGTTATCAGGATGAAATAAGTAAATAGCACACAGACTGGAGCAAAACATACCTTCAGTAAATACAAGCTATAATTATTATATTATATATTATCTGGTCAAGCTACATGAGGAGATTACAAATAAGAAAAGATATAAAGTTAAATGCATCATAAAAATAGGCCACACTTGACACATAGAGACAAGTTGTGAATATAAACATCTACAAAATCATATTCATTTTTATAGTAGTAAAAATCTATTTTTGTTTACTTGCTAATTCAGTTGAGTTCAGTTCAGTCACTCAGTTGTGTCCGACTCTTTGCGACCCCATGAATTGCAGCATGCCAGGCCTCCCTGTCTATCACCAACTCCCAGCGTTCACTCAGACTCATGTCCATCAAGTTGGTGATGCCATCCAGCCATCTCATCCTCTGTCGTCCCCTTCTCCTCCTTCCCCCAATCCCTCCCAGCATCAGTGTCTTTTCCAGTGAGTCAACTCTTCTCATGAGGTGGCCAAAGTACCAGAGTTTCAGCTTTAGCATCAGTCCTTCCAAAGAAATCTCAGGGCTGATCTCCTTCAGAATGGACTGGTTGGATCATCTTGCAGTCCAAGGGACTCTCAAGAGTCTTAATAATTGAATTTAAAATACTACATATCTAAAGAAATATTTAGTAATATTGCTAAAGAGTAAAGATAGCTTAGAGTGTATACTTTCTTCCAAGTACTTAGTGACCATGATTTTTGGAGTCTGTACATGAAAAAATAAAATAAAATCTCTGAATTAAATCCAAGAATAAAGAGACTTTATTTTTTCGTTTGAAAATGCAGGTAAACAATATGTACTTTATGCAATTTATGAAGTTCAAATTATCATCAATTACAAGGCTTCTGAGTGTCAGAGTAGATAACTTTTCACACACCGGGTTGAATCCCCGTGTATGCGCAGTGTCACACAGCCTGGCGAAATGCTCTTCTTGCTATCTCTGCATTCCTACCATTCCTGTCTAAGCTTGTTCAAACATATATAAATAACACTGACTCCACCAAAAAACAAAGTTCTATAAGACATGGATTGTTGTCTCATTGCAATAACTGGGCTGGACAACTAAGGGAAATTACATAAAGAAGTGCCAATGAGCCAGATGTGATCTATAGTGAATTTCCCTCCCTGTACGATTTCTTCAAAGCAAAATTATATCCTGTCAAATATGCTGGAAATTCAGTATTTATTGAATTTTATACCAGATTTCATTGAAAATTCTAGCTTATTTCAAAAACCTACTTACCTCTGATAAAATCTCATTTGCTTTATGGTATTAGTAAATATATCTTTTGTAAATGGGTATATGCAACAATGTGTAGGCAAAAAGTGATTAATTAGGATAATGGTTTTCATCATTTTAATGATGGAGCATAGTGTCCACTAGAAATGCCTCTCTAGATAGAATTCTATATATGTAAATAAAACTAAATCCAACTCAAGTCATTTGTGAATGAGGCAAGACACAGTCAATAAATAAAACAGTCTCTTACCAGAATAAAATGATCCTAACATTTCCTTTCTTCCAGAAAGCTCTTGCAGATTTTCCCCAATCAGGATAGGGTTTGTCCTGAAGCATCATATCAGTGACCTGCAACAATGAAAGAAACTTATTAAGTACTTTCATAAATCTTCCATTCAGCTTTAAATATATATATACATAAATTATATATATATATAATCCACATTTTGCTAAAAATAAAATATGTATTTTAACATTAGAACACATGCAGAGATAAAAATTATAAGGATATATTTCCTTCAGTTAAAAGTTTTCACAGTTCATTTGACTTTACATAATGAATGAGCATATTCAAGGTCGTTCAACATAATCAAATAGTGACATTCTTTTAAAAACATCCATCAAGAGTCCAAAAGACTGTTCTATACATCTGTGTCTCTTTTGCTGTCTTGCTTACAGGGTTATCGTTACCATGTTTCTAAATTCAGGAGAGGGAGAGAATAGGATGATTTGGGAGAATGGCATTGAAATGTGTATACTATCATATAAGAAATGAATCGCCAGTCTAGGTTCGATGCAGGATACAGGATGCTTGGGGCTGGTGCACTGGGATGACCCAGAGGGATGGTATGGGGCGGGAGGTGGGAGAGGGGGTTCAGGATTGGGAACACGTGTACACTCATGGCAGATTCATGTTGATGTATGGCAAAACCAATACAATATTGTAAAGTAAAAAGT
>SJYC01140926.1:0-13602 GCA_006408675.1 Madoqua kirkii | reverse complement strand
AGAGTGCCAGGCTGTGATGGCGCAGGAACGGCTGGCAGGAGCTACCCTGTGTCTGGGGTTGGGGGGGCGACCGAGAGGAGCTACCCAGCGTCCGAGGTCAGGGGTGGCCGGGAGGAGACACCCTGCATGGGAGGCCAGGGGCGGCAGCTGGGAGGAGCCACCTCTCGCAGGAGGCCAGGGGCAGTGACCTTGAGAGCCACCGGAGGAGCGGAGGCTGCGCAGGCGCAGGAGGGCCTAGAGGAGCTCTCCCACATTGAAGGTCAGGAATGGCGGCGGTAAGGGGCTACCCCTCGTCCAAGGTAAGGAGCAGCCATGAAGAGATACCCCATGCCCAAGGTAAGAGAAACTCAAGTAAGATCAGGGGAGAAGTAACTCCAGAAAGAATGAAGGGATGGAGCCAAAGCAAAAACAATACCGAGCTCTGCATGTGACTGGTGATAGAAACAAGGTCCGATGCTCTAAAGAGCAATATTGCATAGGAACCTGGAATGTCAGGTCCATGAATCAAGGCAAATTGGAAGTGGTCAAACAAGAGACGGCAAGGGTGAACGTCGACATTCTATGAATCGGCGAACTAAAATGGACTGGAATGGGTGAATTTAACTCAGATGACCATTATATCTACTACTGCGGGCAGGAATCCCTCAGAAGAAATGGAGTAGCCGTCATGGTCAACAAAAGAGTCCAAAATGCAGTACTTGGATGCAATCTCAAAAATGACAGAATGATCTCTGTTCGTTTCCAAGGCACCCCAGGTATATAGGGAGTAAAACACTGGATTTTCGACTGGAAATCTTAGGTCTCTTTTTACTCTGTTGCTCATCACAGGTACATCATGCAACCTCACTGAGCCTCAAATTTTCTATTTGTAAGCACATTAAAGTAATTAGTTGGAATAACTATGACATCTGCAGCTACAAAGTTATTGATCAATTGATTCCAATTTCTTTTCTATGTTATTGTGTAGAAAGACATTTTAAAAGGAGGAAAAGCAAAGGAAGAATATTTAATCCTGCAGTGTCCGAGACTGCATTTCTAATTCAATGCCTTTTGTTTCTTAAGTATCCATTAAATGATAACCCTGATTTCATCAAGGGAATCCTGTAACTATGGTTCAGTACACTAAAAAGTCCCATGGCTTTTATGTATTAGAAATAAAATGTATGCTTAGAAATGTTTGCTGGGATCCACATTGTATACAGTATATATTTTCTCAGTCTGCCAATTGCCTCTAAATTTGCTGTTTATAATTTACCCGATCTTAACTAGGAGGCTGCTCCCCAAGTCAATCCTGCTAGAGGCAGAACATGAAGTAGAATATAAGAAAACAGAGTGTTTCTGGTTGCTGAAAGCAAGCCATACATATTCATGGTAAAAACAGAAAATCATTTGCCAAACTGTGGATAGTAAATACAAATTAACCTTGCACTGAAAAGTGTAATATTTGCATTTTCAAGCCTTAGATCTCTCTGGTATTAATTAGGTGATCAGTAGGAATTAGAGTTATCACCAACAAAACCTGGCCTTAGATTGCGTGTGTCACTGTGTGTGTCTTATTATTCATTATTTTCTCTTTCATTATAATTCTCTGGTCATATTCACAAAGACTGTGGTATGAACTGATTGACTAAATCTTTCTGTGAAAATATTTTGCCAACTGTGCAGGGCTACAGAAATAAAATGAAATTTTATTGTTTTATGTTTGCTCAACTGAATAATAAAGAGACTGTTAATATTCTGGAAGACTCAAATTTTAACTCTCCTGTCCATCCCCTCTGTGATCTCGCTGGTGGGGCTAGTCAACATTTTCCTTCTAGTGAAATACACAGCTCCTAAATGTTCTCTCCAGCTCAGGGTTAGCTCCATTCTGATCCATTCCCACAATGCTGCCAGAGTGAATTTTCTGAGACCCAAATATCATCAAGTCAGATCATTTATAAAGCTCAACCATGCCTTTTGGATAAAATTCAACTTTCCTAGCTTGCCATCGATTATCTTCGTCCTGCCTACCTCTTCAGGCTCATCTCTTGGCGCTCAATCTGTCAACAATTCTTGATCAAGAATCAATTTTTTTGCCAGGCATGGTTCCAGACACTACACATCTCAGTCTTTATAGCCTAGGTTTATTAAATCATGGACAGTCCCTAAGCAGACTAGAGTCTCAAAGGTTTCTGTGCTTTTTCACATTTTTCTTTTCCTGCAGAGAGCATTCCTTTTCTCTTCTGTATCATGATAAATGCTTATGGTTTAGGAGGCAGCTCAGATATAAAATTCCAAGGGAAATTCTTCCTGACTTCATTTTGTCCTGCTTAGTGCCACTCTCAAGGACACTGGACCAAGGATTGTCAAGTCACTTATGACCCTGCATCATATCTGTCAACTCTCCTCTTGTCTCTCTTCTTGTTAACTTCTTACCGGGAAAGCAGAGACTGTGTCTCTTACTTTTGATTTAATAGTGCCTAGTAGAATCTTTGGCGCATTGTAGATGTGAAATAAATATTCATTGAAAAAATTAATGCCAGAGGGGAAAATGCCAGAGGTGTAGGATGACAAAGAGAGGTCATCCATGTCTCTCAAGCTCATAAAACAAGTTTTTACTAATTACTAAGATATTTTGGTGAAGGCAGGTTTGAATTTTATTTTATATTACTTTTACCCTATTAGTTAGCCTTGAGAATTTATTACAAAATTTAATACATTGTGTCATTAGAGATCTACTGTTTTAGTTTGTTTTACTGAAAAAAAAAAAACTATCTTTGAAGTTATAAGCTTAACAAAATAATATAGTGTGTCTGAAGATCTGTCACTCTTCAGAGACAGTTGGGGCTTTTCCTAAGTAATTCCCCCAGCTGCAGGTAAGAGTCTATGGTGGGTCAGCATATGCTTAACAATAAGATATGGACTGAAGTTTGAAGAGAATTTAAGCCAAAGAGCAAGACAGGACACCAGAACACGTATCAAATTGCAGGCACTATTCTATACCAGAGTCAACCAACTGTGGCCTGCCACCTGAGTGTTTTGGGTGATGATCTAAGAAATTTCATTTTACAGTTTTTAAACTGTCACATGCTGGATGGCTATCGGGGCTTCCTTGGTGGCTCAGATGGTAAAAGAATCTGACTGCCATGTGGGATACCTGGGTTCAACCTCTAGGTAGGAAGATCCCCTGGAGAAGGGAATGAGAAGCCACTCCAGTATTCTTGCCTGGAGAATTCTATGGACATAAGAGCCAGGAAGGCTACAGTCCATGGGGTCACCACGAGTCGGAAACGACTGAGTGACTAACACACGTACAGATAGTTATCTAAGCACTTCTGTAATATCCTTGATTTTGGTTCCTGGTCTCCAGTATTCTTGCCTGGAAAATCCCATAGACAAAGGAGCCTGGTGGGACTATAGTCCATAGGGTTCCAAAGAGTCAAACACAACTGAATTGACTTAGCAAGCACACAGGCACTACAAAGTCTAGAATATTTACTGTGTGACTTTTGAGCTGCAAACTGAGCAGGTTTACAAACTTCTGGTCTACTAACAGAGAAAGAATGTGAACATGAAAAGGAAATGACAGAGATAAGAACACAAGCAGAATTTTAATTTTTATAAATTCATTTTCAATGAATTTAGACAGGTAAAGCAGGAATACCTGAAACCACAATCATGTGTCAAAAAGTTTCTTGACTTACATTCAAGAATATAGAAACAATTCACTTTTTGTATCCACAGCTGGTCCTAGAAGAAAGCCTTATTTTAGAAGTTTATCCAATTTCTGGAGATGCTATAAGGGAATTTGATGGTACAATGATTGTGTGTAACATATAAAAAAGGGAAAAACTATTTTTAGGGGAAAAAAAAGAAAGCTAAAGAACCTTCTAGTCATGAATGTCACCTCCTAGACATGAATAAATCTGGAAGATTTATTTTTGGCTGGATTCTAGTGTGGAAAATTGTGATAAGGAATGAATGTTTGATGGCCCATGTGAACTGACTCCAATTCACTCTGGACTTTCAAGTTCACTGTCAAAAGCCCACACTAATCTCATCCATCCTTCTCCTCACTCATAAAGTGTACTCTCTTAAATTAGACCTCAGATTTATCTGCAGTGATAACTACATGCCAAATTGATGAATTTTCCAAAAAGACACTAGATAATGAGTCAAAAATTAAGGCACGTCTTGACGAAAGAGATTTTAAGAGCTGTAGAGTGAGAAAGTTTCAAGATCTACTGTGCAATCCTCTCCTGTTCTTAAGAAAATGAGAGCATATGTAATGGAGTATATAATTGAAGCAATTGTGATATGTGAAGTTCTGAACTGAATATATGTTTCAAAGAACTCTTAATTTAGGTATCAACACTAAAATCTGCAAGGACCCTTCAGCTTGGAAAAAGTCCTTTTTAACCTTGCTTTTTTTTTATTTTTCCTTTATTTAATTGTCTCTCTTCTATATCTTCTTTATGTCTCAGAACAAAGCAGAAGCAGTTGGCTAGGGGCAGTTACAGGGCTGCATCTCATTTGTAATGTGTAATCACTGATGCTGTTACTTGAGGACCTCCTATATGTTAAGTTGTATAAGCATTTCTTATTCTTACAGCAACTTGGAAATTAGGTTCTCTGTACTTTTGATAAGGTCTTCCCTGGTGACTCAGCAGTTAAGAATTCACCTGCAATGCAGGAAAGGCAAGAGAAGTGGTTTGATCCCTGGGTGGAGAAGATCCACTGGAGAAGGAAATGGCAACCCATTCCAATATTTTTCCTGGTGAATCCCATTAACAGAGGAGCCTGGAGGCTACAGTCCATGGGGTCACAAAAAAGTTGAATACAACTTAGTGAATATTGGGGAACATGTGTATTTTTCAATTAGTGTTTTTGTTTTTGTTGGATATATACTGAGCAGTGGAATTGCTGGGTCTTATGGTAGTTCTTGGAGAAGGCGATGACACCCAGCTCCAGTACTCTTGCCTGGAAAATCCCATGGGTGGAGGAGCCTGGTGGGCTGCAGTCCATGGAGTCGTGAAGAGTTGGATATGACTAAGCGATTTCACTTTCACTTTTCACTTTCATGCATTGGAGAAGGAAGTGGCAATCCACTCCAGTGTTCTTGCCTGGAGAATCCCAGGGATAATGGAGCCTAGTGGGCTGCCCTCTGTGGGGTCGCACAGAGTCGGACACAACTGAAGCGACTTGGCAGCAGCATGATAGTTCTTCCCCTAGAGAAGGAATAGGCTACCCACTCCAGTATTCTTGCCTGGAGAATCCCCATGGACAGAGGAGCCTGGCTGCCTACAGTCCATGGAGGTGCAGAGAGTCAGACACAACTAAGCACAGCACAGCATGGTAGCTCTATTTTTAGTTTTTTGAGGAAACAAAGATAGAGTTTTTATTTGAAAGCAGCATAGATAGAAACATTGTGCACTGCATTAGGCTGCAACACTGTGGAAGAAATTGAAACTAATGAGGCCCATTTCCAGTGTTTAAAAGATAATGGAAAATATAGAAATTGCAAATCAACACAATACAAGTAAGAGCAACTAAAGGTCATAAGAAAAGAGCGGGCAGGGCATTATCGGCCCTCAAACATACAAGAGAAGGTGCCGCATGGAGTCTTCAGAGGTGGATGCTCCCTCAGAATTAACAGAAAAAATAGTAGAGGTCAGGAGATGCAAACACAGAGAATGAAGCAATTATGTGATAATATGAGACATTACTTTTTTAAAAAATCTGAGTTTGAATTTCCACCAGGGAGAAAGCCACATTAGTAATAAAAGCATATCATGTTAGAAAATGAACAAATAAGGCTCTCTCAATCCCTTAAGGGCTAATGCAACAAGATTTCAAGGAAGGGGGAGCTGTTTTGCATAGTGAAGACAGAGAAATTGGAAACTGGAGTTGAGGATGGATGTAAAGTGCAGAGGAATCAGGGAGAGGGGGACAGAGGAAGACTAAAACAGGAAGCCAAGGAGCAAGGGAGAGGGTGGGGTGAGACAGGAAAGGAGAAGGAGGTAGAGCAACCACAGCAAAAACAGAAAGAGGAAAGAAAGGAGAGGAAAAGGATTGGACATGAGGACATGACACCCAGTGGCCAAAAGTTTCAGTAGCAGAACACTCTCATGTTGACTCCAGAAGCTTCTGAAAAATCTATTAGACTGAGTGCATTGTCTGAATAGCAATGAACACCAAGAATTTTGCATTAAAATATTTCTGAGGAAAACAGACATATCCCACTAGAATGCAAGAACTTAAGGGTTCAGGGAAGCCATGGGAAGCAAGATTTTATGGGGCAGAAATTATGGGGCCGATTTGGGAACATTACAAGGCATGGATTGGAGTTTGAGCCAAATTTAATGAGTTGACTGGAGGGCAGAAATACCCCCAGAAGACATCAAGGTTATAGTAACTATCCACCATACACTGGACATTCTAGTGTGTGTTGTGCCATTTAATTATCCCCAACAACTTTGTAAGGTGCATACTCTTATTATCCTCATTTTACCAGTGAGAAAACAGACTCTTAGAGCCCTTGAATAGTTTCATAAGATCACACAACTTGGAAGAGTCAAAGATGATGTTCAAATCCAGGTCTTTCTGTTTCCTGAACCAGAGTCTTAATCATCACTTCTCAGTGAGTTGGAAACAATTAGTTGTATTCACCACATTTTCTTTTATTCTCTTTGACCCTGCATTATGTCAAAACCAGATTATTTCTGGAACACTGAACAAAATGAGAATCTGCTATCAATTTTTCTGGGGCCACTTCTTATTATTGTTGCCTAAAATGAGACAAAGCTGCAATATCACTGTTTCTTTTCATTAGGCACTTGTTAAGGGACTGTTCAGCTATCACAATAAAGCTAACATGATCTCACCCATTCTTATTAAGACAAGTGTTTCAAATTAAAAATTAACATCTTTGACATGTTAGAATGGTATATATTAACTCAAAGTCAGGTTTCTAAATAGAAAAAGTATGAGATTAGTATGATCTAATGGACAAGGGGAAAGAGCACCTTCTCCCCTTCCTACCTTCTACCACAGAAGGAAATATTTCCTGTGCTTTTGTTAAAAATCAAAAAGCAGGGTGAAAGGGTCAAATGAAAATATAACCCAGTTGACAATATGTTTAGTCATATATTATATGTACAGATTTTTAAGAGGTGACTTAATATGAGATCCTTATAAATCAGAGAAGAAATCCCAGTTGTGGTTCCTATTACTCTGTCTTTTACTATTGAAGACTCATTGCTATTGAAAGTTTCTTATGTCTTATTTTTATATAATGGCAGCATTTGGCTTAAATAATACAGAATAGCTTTTCATTTTAACAAAATGCACACCCAGTAAATGCCTCAAAAAGGAAAATTCTAGAATGACTATTGAAGTATGAGACACAGAATTTCCTGGATACTAAACGTCCTCATTCACCCTTTATATTAAATTACAAAACTAAGCTGAAATTCAAAAAATATAATCACATAGGTATTTGGCACACATGTCACAAAATAAACAATTGAGTTTATGTTTTTGTGTTTTTTTCAATGTTAACTACATCCCTTTTCAGGTGAATGTTTTATATATTGAGTCCAGTTGGAACCAGTTGACCTAGGTAGTTTTTCTAGACATTTATTTTACAAATAAAATTCAATGAATTTGTCTAAATTTGTAATTATTCATCTTTTTTTTATTTGTATATCTAAACTTAAATCTTCTATTTATCAGAGGAAACTTTGCTCCCTTTGATTTTTGGGGGGATCTAAGGCAAAAGGTTTTGGAGAAGGCAATGGCAACCCACTCTAGTACTCTTGTCTGGAAAATCTCATGGATGGAGGAGCCTGGTAGGCTGCAATCCATGGGGTTGTGAAGAGTCGAACACAGCTGAGCGACTTCACTTTCACTTTTCACTTTCATGCATTGGAGAAGGAAATGGCAACCCACTCCAGTGTTCTTACCTGGAGAATCCCAGGGACAGGGGAGCCTGGTGGGCTGCCATCTGTGGGGTCGCACAGAGTTGCACACAACTGAAGCGACTTAGCAGCAGCAGCAGCAAGGCAACGTTTAGCAAATATTTTCTGTAAGGGACCAGATACTGCAAATATTTAAGGCCAAAATTTCTCAATCTCAGCAGTACTGACACTTTATACAAGATAATTATTAGAGGAGCTGTATTGTTCTTTGCAGGATATTTAGTAGCATCCCAATCTCTTCAGATAAGGCTCCAGTACTATTCATCTCATCCACTTGTGACAATCAAAAATATCTCCAGATTTTTTCAAATATCTCCTGTGGCCTCAGAACAAACTGGGCCTGATTAACAGCCATTGTTTTAGAATTTACAGACCTTATGTTCCCTTTTGGAACTATGAAAGCAATCATAGACAATATGCAAATTATAAGCATGGCTGTATTCCAGGAAAAGTTGATTTATGCACACCAAAATTTGAATGTCATACAATTTTTACGTGCCATGAATAATTCTTCTGTTTTTCCAACTATTAAAAAATTTAAAAACCATTCTTAGCTCATGGGGTGGACAAAAACAGCATCAGGCCATAGTTTCCAATTTTTTATCTGCAGAATAAAATGATAAGTAAGATTAACCCCCAAAATAAAAATAATTAGTCTCTGCCTCAAGGTAGATCTACTTGTTAATCCCTTCACTTAATAAATAACATCCTGAAGGTTTGGAAAGGAAATGATGGTGGCAGTAACAAGGAATATGGTCTACAGTGAAGGCTACATAGACAAGGAATAAAACTACCTTAATAGGTGATTAAAAGTTTGCATGTAATCAAAAATCAATATTATATATATATACATGCTGCTGCTGCTGCTAAGTCACTTCAGTCGTGTCCAACTCTGTGTGACCCCATAGACGGCAGCCCACCAGGCTCCCCCATCACTGGGATTCTCCAGGCAAGAACACTGGAGTGGGTTGACATTTCCTTCTCCAATGCATGAAAGTGAAAAGTGAAGGTGAAGCTGCTCAGTCGTGCCAACTTTTAGCGACCCCATGGACTGCAGCCTACCAGGCTCCTCCATCCGTGGGATTTTCCAGGCAAGAGTACTGGAGTGGGGCGCCATTGCCTTCTCCCATAGATATACATATGTTTATGTATATATGGGCTTCCTTGGTGGCTCAAATGGTAAAGCATCCACCTACAATGCAGGAGACCTTGGTTCGATCCCTGGGTCAGGAAGATCCCCTGGAGAAGGGATAGGCTACCCACTGCAGTATTCTTGCCTGGAAAATCCCATGAACAGAAGAGTCTGGTGGGCTAGAGTCCATGGGGTCACAAAGAGTTGGATACAACTAAGCAACCAACACTTATGTGTATGTGTGTATATGTATTATGTTTTATATATTTATATATGTTTTATACATACACACATTACATAATATACATTAAATATATATACATATTGATATATATAGCTGTTTTGATGTATACGTATGTGTATATATATGGGATAGACAGATGCCTGTTGTATACAATACATTACATAAAAGCAAAGGATATAAAAATACTTGAGGGAGCCTCAGGCCTTATTTCTCATAGATTGAGAGGTGAGGTAGATGCTATTATTATACCATAATACTATAATGTGATTAAATAAGTCAGATGAACATCCAGAACTATTCCTAATGTACAAATAGATTCAATTGGGGCTTTCATTTCCACCTTTGAATCATCTGTGACTATGCTATATATCTAAAATGTATTTCTCATTTGAAAAAATTTGAGGAACAGGGATCCCACACAGGGCATAAAGTGAAGTCAGTGAAGTTACCCCTAGGGATATGTACGAGGAATAGGAGCTTATTAAATTATAATCTTGCGATGTGTGTAATGAGTTGTCACATATTTTAAAGGAGCAATATCCAAGTATAAGGTAGCCTTCTTTCAGCCTCCTTTTCTTCATGTTTTTGCTTTACTGATTGATGTTAATAGAAGTTATTTTGTCTTGATTTGGAGGATTGAACATACAGTAATAGATATTTCATATAGTTTTACAGTAAGTAGCTGTTTCTGTGCTGGGGACATTATAGCAAAAGTAGTCATAAATGCAGCAGATTTATAGACCAGCTCATTCATCAGGAAGAATTGAAGTTATCAAATACTAGAATAGGTTCATTTGACAAACAATTTTTTGAGCTCTTCCATTCAATTGTATCCTTGAAAAGTTTCAAGGAATAGTCTACATCCCTGGTGATGAAGTAGATTTAATAGAGTGCATTCAGTTTTAGAAAAGGGATATTTTTCCCCTCCACTTCCCCTGCTTATCAAGTTCCTGCCATTCACAGCGTAGTGGTTTTTGTAACAAGTATTGATACAGAAAACCCAATAACATCACTATATTTTCCATGTAACTTTAATCCTTAACTTGGGCCACAATTATTCACAGTGGCTAATGCCAATCAAGCCCTACAGTTTTCAGTTGTTTTCATGAAAGATATCAATGTCAGTTGTGGGAATCTGTGGCAAGAACCTAAATGGATAAAATTAACAGTTAAAGTAATCTGTGGCTCAGCCATTTCCTTGCAAACATCTAGTCTGAGAATTACTCATCTAACCTCTTTACTAAATAGCACCCCTATAGTGTTACTGCAGGAGATGAATGTGTTGCAACAATCCAAGGAATGGCTAATCTTGATTGATGTAGTTTTCCAAACAACTAAAAAGTACCCCTTTGGAAATAATATATGTGGCTCAGACAGTAAAGAATCTGCCTGCAATTCGAGATACCTGGGTTTGATCCCTGAGTTGGGAAGATATCCAGGAGGGGAACATGACAACCCAATCCAGTATTCTTGCCTGGAGAATCTCCATGGACAGAGGAGCCTGGTGAGCTACAGCCCACGGGGTTGCAAAAAGTAGGACACGACTAAGAACAGCATATTTTTTCTGTGTGCTACATATGCCTCTATTATAGGTTTTATTTCTTTCTGTTTTGTATTATAGTCGGTAATCTATACTTATTTCACTATGCTACCTATAATGTTTTTGATGGACGCAGTTATGCTCATATCTGTACACACTGTAACACTGCACAGCACTTAAGAATGTAACAACTGTTTCTTTCCTTTCAATTTAACTACTTGATAACTTAACAGGGTTTCTAAAAACATACCATAATTGGTAAAGTGACATTTTTAGAAACAATTATGGTGTACAAGTGTTGTTTTAGAGGAATTCTCTACCAAATATTGAAGAGAAATTCTATCCTTTACAAAAAATATTCATTTTTATTATCAAGCAGCTAGTGAAAAAGTCAAACCACTGGAAAATAGGTATTAGTCCCAAATATTTTAATTTTCGTCACAAGATAACATGTAGAAATTAACAGATATTGTATACTCTGGCTTTTCAGGTTTCAACTTTGAAGGGGAGATATGCATTTAAAATATTTTAAAAATTATATATATATATGTATGTTATATTACATGTACAGTGTATTACACAGGCAAGAATACTAGAGTGGATAGCCATTCCCTTCTCCAGAGGATTTTTCTGACCCAGGGATTGAACTCCAGTCTCCTGCATTTCAGGCAGATTCTTTACCATCTGAGCCACCAGGGAAGCCCATGTTATATATATATTATATCATATATAATATACTACATATATATATATATATATGTAATATGAAGAGAGAGTTTCCCTGATGGCTCAGCAGGTAAATAATCTGCCTGCAATGCCGAAGACACAGGAAATACCAGTTCAATCCCCTGGAGGAGGAAGTGGCAATCCATTCCAATATTCTTTCCTGAAAAATCCCATAAACAGAGGATCTTGGCAGACTATAGTCCAAAGGATCACAAAAAGCCAGACATAACTGAGCAACTAAACATAATATGAAGAGAGAAAACAATTCCTGTCAAGAGGGGCACTCACCGCGAGGATAATGTAACGAAACTGAAAAAGCATTAGTCGCTCAGTCCTGTCTGACTCTTTGTGAGCCCATGGACTGTAGCCTGTGCTCACGGAATTCCCCTGGCAAGAATATTGGAGTGGATTGCCATTCCCTTCTCCAGGGGATCTTCCCAACCCAGGGACTGAACCCAGGTCTTCCGCATTGCTAGCAGATTCTTTACCACTTCAAACATTTTGTACATGAGAATCATGTGGAGATGTTTTTAAAGCTCTGATTTCTGGAGTACATTCTCAGAGTTTACACTTCCAGAGATCTGTGCAGGAGTCCAAGAATTGTGTATTTAACAAGTTCCAACATGATGTTATTATTGCTGATATGGGAACCTTATTTTGAGAATCACAGATCTAATTTAAAGTTGCGTGTATCTGACCTTATCACTTCTTTCATTCATGTTCAGTAACTTGCCTCCTTTCCTAATACATGAGAAAATTAGCATAGTTCATAGTAAGGGACATTTCTCATTTGGATAATGTTTCCACAGAGGACTTTCTTTCCCATTTTTATTGGGAAATGTATATCCTCCAAATTTTGAACCTCATGAAATATCTATCAAGAAGTCTGGAAAATGGAAAACAAAATTATAATACCCTTAAGAGAATTAAAGCTGTACTAGCAACATAGAAATAATACTGGTACAAAAGAAAGCACTGTCTTGAAAACAAAAGCAGAAGATACTAACAAGTTGGATCAAAAATTGTGGTCAATATTTCCAGAAAACAGAAGAGAGCAGCAGGAAGTCAGTGTTACTTTCTAGCTGTTGCTTTGTTATAAGTGTTGATGGCTGCCCACTCCTGTAATCTTGCCTGGAGAATTCCATGAGTAGAGCCTGGTAGGCTAAAGTCCGCGGGGTTGCAAACAGTCAGATATGACTGAGTGACTAACATTTCTTACAAGTTTATGTTCATGGCCTAGTCCGTTGCTAACGGTAAGCCATTCTTGAAAACAGAAAAAATAATAAGCCTGTATGCATTGTTTATACAAATCTTATGAATGTTGTTCTAAAAAATAACATGCTTAGGAAGCAAATTACTTTTTTTGATTGGCAGTTTCAACATATGACTCTGTTCAGTTCAGTTGAGTTCAGTCTTTCAGTCATGTCCAACTCTTTGAGACCTCTTGAATTGCAGCATGCCAAAGTACCCTGTCCATTACCAACAACCAGAGCTTTCTCAAACTCATGTCCATCAAATTGGTGATGCCATCCAACCATTTCATCCTCTGTTGTTCTCTTCTTCGTCTGCCTTCAATCTTTCCCAGCATCAGGGTCTTTCCCAATGAGTCAGTTCTTCACATCAGGTGGCCAAAGTATTGGAGTTTCAGCTTCAACATCAATCCTTCCAATGAATATTCAGAACTGATCTCCTTTAGGATGGACTGGTTGGATCTCCTTGTTGTTCAAGGGACTCTCAAGAGTCTTCTCCAACATCACAGTTCAAAAGTATAAACTCTTCAATGCTCAGCTTTATTTATAATCCAACTGTCACATCTATACATGACTACTGGAAAAACCATAGCTTTGACTAGATAGACCTTTGTTGGCAGAGTAATGTCTCTGTTTTTTATATGTTGTCTGGGTTAGTAATAGCTTTTCTTCCAAGGAGCAAGCATCTTTTAATTTCATGGCAGCAGTCACCATCTGCAGTGATTTTGGAACCCCCCCAAAATAAAGTTTCT
>SJYC01140924.1:0-21099 GCA_006408675.1 Madoqua kirkii | reverse complement strand
GTTGCGATTCATGGGATCGCAAAGAGTCGGACATGACTGAGCGACTGAACTGAACTGAACTAATGTTGGGAATTCCTCAAAAGAAGGCAGAAGCTATACTAAAAGAGGCCTTAACTCAGGTACCTGCCTTGAGGTTGTCAGACCCAGAAAAAACATTCCAACTTAATGTCCATGAAAGAGAGGGAATAACTTTGGGTGTGTTAACTCAAAGGTTGCGATTTGAGCCCAAGCCTGTAGCTTATTTATCCGAGAAGCCTGATAGAACCGCCTGAGGATTGCCCCCCCTGCCTTTGAAATCTTACAGGTATTGCAATCATTGTAGAAGATGCTTTAAAACTCTCCTTTGGGGTCAAACTAACTATTTGTACCAGCCACCAAGTAAAACAACTCCTAAATGGGAAAGGCCATATATGTGTTAACTCAAAGGTTGCGATTTGAGCCCAAGCCTGTAGCTTATTTATCCGAGAAGCCTGATAGAACCGCCTGAGGATTGCCCCCCCTGCCTTTGAAATCTTACAGGTATTGCAATCATTGTAGAAGATGCTTTAAAACTCTCCTTTGGGGTCAAACTAACTATTTGTACCAGCCACCAAATAAAACAACTTTCCCCTAAATGGGAAAGGCCATATATGGATGTCTGATCAAAGAATCATCAGACATCAAGTAATACTGATGGAAAATTCAGGCCTCACTATATCTCCTTATGACGTTCTTAACCCAGTCACCCTCCTGCCTACCCCCAAGGGCTCTCTTCCCTTTCACTCTTGTCTAGAAACCTTGGACCACTGGACAAAACCCTGAGAGGGATTGTCAGAAGAACCTCTGGTCAATCCTGAGGAAATCTGGTACACTCATGGAAGCAGCTTTGTCTTAGATGGAAAAAGAAGAGCTGGATATGCAGTAGTCTCCAATTTTGAGATCATAGAAGCTAAGTCTCTGCCACGAGGTACTTCAGCCCAATTAGCTAAGCTCATAGCCCTGACTCGAGCTTTAGAACTGGGAAAAGGAAATAATAGCCTTTTACACTGACTCCAAGTATTCCTTTTTGGTGCTACATGCACACCCTGTTATTTGGAAAGAAAAGGGCCAGTTGACCACCTGAGAATCCCCAATCAAATATGGTGAGCAAATTCTTAGACTCTTGGAGGCAGTCCATCTGCCCACTGAGGTTTCAGTCTCCCACTGTTAAGAACACCAAAAAGGGAACACGGGAGTGGCACGAGCGAACCCAGAAGCTGATCAGGCAACTAAGAGAGCAGCATTACAAAACAATGACTTAATAGGGGTTGCCAACCTAGTTCGACAGACTAATTTGCCAGAAACTCTTTCATATATCGAAGGTAGAACTCTTAAAGCCAAGAAAGAGGGTTTTAAAGACGATCATAAAAGGTGGTTCCAAAAGCAGGGACTCTTTTTTCTTCCTGGGAACCTCCAATGGAAGTTGTTTAACTCCTTACATGCCACTACTTATTTAGGAGAAAAGGCCCTCCAAAGATTACTAGAAAGGCCCTTCAGAGGAACAGGCCTAGAAACAACTATAAGGCAAGTGGTCTCCTCTTGTCCCATTTGCCAATTAAGCAACCCCCAAAGAACTCAAAGACACCAGTGGGCCCAGCCCATCCACCAATGTGGGGCCTACCCAGGAGAAGACTGGCAGATGGACTTCACTCAGATGCCAGTTTCTCAAGGATATAAATACCTCATAGTCATAATATATTCACAGGATGGATTGAAGGCTTTTCCACTAGACTGAGAAGGCTGAGGGGGTGCTAAAAAAACTGCTCCATGAAATCATTCCAAGATTTGGTCTGCCCAGGTCATTACAAAGTGACAATGGGACATCATTTACTTCTAAGGTCACCCAAGGTGTCTCTAAAGTATTGGGCATTACTTATTACCTCCATTGTGCTTGGAAGCCTCAGTGTTCAGGCAAAGTAGAAAGAGCCAACCAATTCTTAAAATCAGCAATAAAAAAGATAACCCAGGAGGCCTCCCTGGGATGGAAGGAGGCTTTACCAATGGCTTTCCTCCACACCTATATTGCCCCTAAGGAACAGGTTGGTCTTAGTCCTTATGAGATGCTATATGGGAGATTTTTTTTTTTTTTTTAAATCTCAAAGACTTCTTCCCATATCCAGAAGTTCAGGCCCTCTAGTCTTATACCATAGTCACTGGACAATTCAAACAAGGTATATGCTTGTGGGGTATGAACCAGGACCCAAAAGATTCTAAGGAGTCACCACTATATGCTCCAGGGACTCAAGTCCTAATTAAAGTTTGGAAAGATGGGTCCCCAAAGGCTCAACTCCAGCCCACATGGAAGGGCCTCTACCCTGTAATACTTTTTACCTGCACAGCAGTCAAGGTACCAGGACATGACTCCTGGTTTCACTACTCACGAGTCAAGCCATGGAAGGAAACAGAAGAGAACACTCAGTACAACTGTGAGTCCCTGAGAGATCTCAAATATCTATTCAGAACTACCAATGAATGCCTGTTGGGAGTCGTGTCAGGCATTCTTGACAAAATTGAGGCACAGCCCCAGCTCCCTCTCTTCATCTCATAAGCATGGCCCTGGGATGAAGGAGTTAGACCTTGTAATTATAACTTGTTCTTTCCTTTTTTCGGTTGAGTTGGCTGGAAA
Source organism: Madoqua kirkii (assembly GCA_006408675.1). Classification (NCBI taxonomy): domain Eukaryota; kingdom Metazoa; phylum Chordata; class Mammalia; order Artiodactyla; family Bovidae; genus Madoqua; species Madoqua kirkii. The sequence goes on along the minus strand of SJYC01140924.1, from coordinate 18,455 downwards.
GAATGTTTAGGTGCTTGAGAGAAGCATGAGAAAACACAAAGCCTTCTGCAATTGTGACCAGAAAATAATCTATAAAATAACCATTGATATTTGTTCAAGGATCTTTACAAAGAATGTCCCATGATGAGCATGTAGGCCACAGCTTGAGGCTATGGGAAAGATTGTGAGGAAAAGATTTTAAGGAGTTAGACCTTGTAATTATAACTTGTTCTTTCCTTTTTTCGGTTGAGTTGGCTGGAAAGAATGTTTAGGTGCTTGAGAGAAGCATGAGAAAACACAAAGCCTTCTGCAATTGTGACCAGAAAATAATCTATAAAATAACCATTGATATTTGTTCAAGGATATTTACAAAGAATGTCCCATGATGAGCATGTAGGCCACAGCTTGAGGCTATGGGAAAGATTGTGAGAAAAAGATTTATGGCAAAAGAAATTTGCTGAGTTTAGGGTTTAGGAATAATTAAGAGTAGCTAGAAGCTTTTTTAGGAGATAGTGATCTTAAGATGCTAGGAGCAAACAGGATTTAGAAAGATAAGAAATAAACTGAGGAATATGGCATGAGTTACAATGTAATCCCAAATTAACTATAGGACACATAAGAGAAAGTAAATAATAGATAGTAAAGCTGATTCTGAGAGAATTGCTGAAGCAGGAACTCTGTTTGAAGGACAACAATGATTTCTGGAGACAGTAAATCTGGGTGGGGAAAACTAAAAAATGTCAAACCTCTGACCTAATGCTTTTGTCAAAGTATGAAAGAAAATCTGATGCTTGAAATAAACATGTAGTTGCATACTATGAGTCAGAGGTTACATCATCATCAGCCGACACCACTCATCCCTTCAGGCTGATTCCCTGGCTGCTGGAGCTGGGCTCTGGCAAGTGCCATTCTAATGAGCACCCCCAAAATCTAGTTTCTGGGGATAAGATTTCTCAGGATAGCTTTAAACAGCCAACACAGCTTGACAGAGATTGTACTCCAAAACAGAGAGGAGATAGATCTTCTGATCCCCCAACAGAGAGAGACGAGCCATCCTGGCAATGAGAATTTAGAAATGGCTAATGTCCCTACTTGGAGAAGGCAATGGCACCCCACTTCAATACTCTTGTGTGGAAAATTAGTTTCTGGGGATAAGATTTCTCAGGATAGCTTTAAACAGCCAACACAGCTTGACAGAGATTGTACTCCAAAACAGAGAGGAGATAGATCTTCTGATCCCCCAACAGAGAGAGACGAGCCATCCTGGCAATGAGAATTTAGAAATGGCTAATGTCCCTACTTGGAGAAGGCAATGGCACCCCACTTCAATACTCTTGCGTGGAAAATCCCATGAACGGAGGAGCATGGTAGGCTGAAGTCCATGGGGTTGCTAAGAGTCTGACACGACTGAGTGGCTTCACTTTCACTTTTCACTTTAATGCACTGGAGAAGGAAATGGCAACCTACTCCAGTGTTCTTGCCTGAGAATCCCAGGGATAGGGGAGCCTGGTGGGCTGCTGTCTATGGGGTCACACAGAGTTGGACACGACTGAAGCGACTTAGCAGCAGCAATGTCCCTACTAGTTCTTGTTATACTATATTGATACTACTTATGATTGCTCCATGTATTATCAATTGTCTAATCTGTTTTGTCTCTGCCCAGGTCAACAAGCTACAACATGCAGTGCCAGGTCAACAAAGATATAAAACTATGGCTGACTACAGAAAATATTACTCACCCTTAGACAGATACTGCTATAAGGACTCTGAGGCTTGAGACTATCAAGAGGGGGAGGCCCAATACCCCTTGCTGTCCAAGTTCAGCAGGAAGTAGCCAGAAAGACCTAGACACCTGTATTCCAAAATAATTGGGCCTCCTATCTCTTGAGGGGGAATAATAGGTAGTTAGAATAGGAAATAAGAGTCCAAAATGGAGGTGGTTAAAAGACAAGGAAGGGAAAAGCCCATGAGAATAAAACAAAGGAAGGTCAAAAGAAGGTCTGAGGACCTGAGTGAGGACCTCAAGTAGGACAAACAGCACTCCTGGCTAGCCCAATTTACATAAGGCAGGCCCAGAGGGAGGAAAAAACATATAAAAAGAGGAGGAGCCAAAGCGCGCGCGCGTGCTCTCTCTCTCTCTCTCTCCTGCTCGCTGGTGTGCTCCCCCACTCTCTTCTCTTCGCATCTTTGGATTGGCACAGCCTCACACCTTGAGGATGGAGTCTCTTGATATTTTCTAAATAAAATAAAGCTGTAACACTGATTTGTCTAAGAGCTGTAACAAGGTCTGTACAAGACCCGAGAACTGTGACATGCCAAGGGCTTTAATGTCCATCACTCCGAATCTTTGCTATGACGAGACAGAACCAAGAAACATACACTCAACTGACACTACTGTTTACAGTGAGGTAGATTGTGCCATCTATGTAATTCTAACAGAACGTGTGATCCAGTTATATGCTGGGAACTGAAAACACTAATTAAATAATATAAAATATATGAATAAATGGAGAGACATGACCATGTATTTGATGACTTATTCAGTTAAAATGTCATCACCAAAAATTGCTATACAGATATAATATAATTCCTATCCAAATATCAGCAATAGTTTTTCTAAGTAGAAACAATATTATTATGAAACTTATATCAAAGAAACAAAGGAACTAGAATAGCTAAAATAAATTTGAAGAAAAGTAAAATAAAATGGAAAAAATCAGTCTATCTAAGCTGAAGATGTATTACATACCTATAGTAACTAAGAAAACATGTTATTACTAGAGGGAAAGATACATAGATAAATGAAAAAGAAAAGAGAACCTAAAAATAGACCCAAGGAATACATTGTGCCAAGTCTGACAAAAGAACAAATTGGTCTAGTAGAAATGTTAGTTTTTTTCAACAATGGTTTTGGACATCCACAAACAAAAGAAAAAGTACCTCAACCCAAATCTCATACAAAATTACAATAAAATATTATTATACAAAATATTATATAAAAATTAATTCAAAATTAATCACAGTCTTGTGTAAAATGTAAAACAATATACTATCTGTAAAAAAGAATTATGGTGGTTGTTATGTAAATAGTTGCCAATATGTGACATATTTGAGCTTTGTGTTTTAGAACATTCTGGAACTTTTCTCCCTTTTTCCTCAATATTTTTTTATTTGTGGTTGGCAGAATCCATGAATTTGGACTCATGGATACAAATAAGGAATTCTGGCAGTGTATATTTTTGTTTTAAAAACCTTCTTATTTTTCTTTGAAAATATGCTCATTATGATAATATACAATTTTATTATTTTCATTTTTAAGGAAATCATAAAGGAATATTTTAAAAATATTTATTTTTAACACAGGAATGATAGATAAAACTCATAAAGTAAAACAAAAACTGGGATCTAATGACTGTTAACAAAGTGCAAAGAAGTCAGAAGAGCACGATCCTGGAGAACTGGTGAATTAGACGTTGGCCAAAGTTTATTAAACACACTTAACCTGCAATTTGTTTTAAAATGTAAGATGTGTATAAGAGACAGGTTTTATACTATATAAAAGCTCTTAGACTCAACATCAAAATGTGATCCATAAAAGAAAATTTGAAGAGTTGGATTTTCATGAAAATTAAAAACTTTCATTCTGCCAAATATACTGTTCAGAATGTGAAAGGACAAGTTACAGAGTGGGGGGAAATATTTTCAAATTGCATATTCAACAGATATCAGGATACATAAGTAACTCTCTAAACTCAACAGTTAAAAAAAATAAGACAAAAATGCATGAACAGATATTTCAATGAAAAGGATGTAGACATGGCAAATAAGCATGTGAAATGGTGTTCAGCATCATTGGACATTAAAGGAATTCAAATTAAAATCTGAATAAGATATTCCTTCAACCTTTTGAGAGAGTCAATTCCTAGGCAGATTGATAAGTAGTCCGGGGTCCCTAAGGATGAGAAAGGGGTCTGGGACTTTTAGTTTTCTTTACATTCCTTAGTCTTATCACATAAAACTTTTTCTTTCTTTCTTTCTTTCTTTCTTTCTTTCTTTCTTTCTTTCTTTCTTTCTTTCTTTCTTTTTTCTTTAAGCCTGGAACTCATGATTATACAACAAACAATTCAGTTTAAACTCTGTATTAAGTATTGCATAACAATAATGTATCCTTGAGGACAGTTTCTCCTTCCCGAAAATCTTTTGGGTAATCTGGTTATCTTAAAATCTAAATTATGAGAATGTGTATAGTAAGATCTTTACACCCTTGAGGCATTCTTTTGACTTATTGTAATAACTAATTTAAAAAGTATATAATTCCCTTGCTTAAACCAGTGAGAGGGACACTCCCTGTCCCTCTTCTCATGTTTATGTCAGAAGCTTTTTCTGTCTATTTTCATACTTTAATAAAACTCTGCTACATAAAACTCCTGAGTGATCAAGCCTGATTCCTGGTCTTGAAGCTAAATCTACTTCCAAGATCAAGGATTCGACACCATTCACTGTAAGCTATAACTTTTAGCATGGCTAAAATTAAAAAAAAATAAAAAAGTGACAACAGCAAATGCTTATGAGGATGAACAGGAACTGGATTTCTCATATGCTGCCATTTGGAATGTCAACTTGTATAGCCACTCTGGAAAACAGTTTTGTGTTTTCTAAAAAATGAGACATGTTCCAACCATATGACTCATTAATCTCAGAGAAATGGAAACTTGCATTAACAAAGTTATACACTAATGTTTCTAGAAGTTTTATTTATAATAGCCCCAAACTAGAAACAATGCAGGCTTCCCTGGTGGCTCAGTTGGTAAAGAATCAACCCAGAATGCAGGAGATACAGGTTCAATCTCTGGGTCGGGAAAATTTTGGGGGAAGGAAATGGCAACCCAATCCAGTATTTTTATTGGGGAAATAACATGGACAGTGGAGCCTGGTGTGTATAGTCCCTGGGGCTGCATAGAGTTGGACATAACTGAGTAACTAAACTACCACCATTACCAGAAACAAACCAGATATCCTTCAAAGCAAATTGTGGTAATTTATACCACAGATATACTCATCGATAAAAGCCATAAACTATTGATATAAAAATAATCTGAATAAATCTCCAGAAAAGTATGCAACATGAAATAGCCAATCCCCAAAGTTTGCATTTCATTTATATAATACTATTAGCCTGGCATATTAGAAACAGAGAAGAGATTATTGGTTCCCCCACATTAAGGAGGGATGTGGGTACAATTGTAAATGATTAACATGAAGGACATTTGAGTAACAGAAGTGTCTGGATCTCACCATGTTAAAGTCCATTTCCTAGCTGTGACATTGTCCTGTTGTTTTTCAAGATGTCACCATCGGAGAATCTAAGGGTGCAGGAGATCTCGCCTATTATTTCTAACATCTGTATGTGATTTTTCAATTTTCTCAAAATAAAAAATTTAATTAAAAATTTCTCCTTTTTCCAACATATATCTGTGGTAGGCTAAGTTTTCGTCATATGTCTCTACCGAAACACCATATGGCAAATGATTGAATGCAGAAGCACATATGAGAATCCAGCTGACTTTTCTTAAGATGAGCATTTAAGAAAATTGCAAAAACCTAAAGCAGTGCTGCTGTTCTCGTTATGCAGTCATCACTTTGGTCTGAGGGGATTAGTTTGAGAACTCCCAGTGCCATACTCCAAAACCCCGAGATGCTCAGGTCACATATATATAAGGGTATAATATTTTCCTATAACCTATAGATATCTTTCTGTGTACTTTAAATTATTTCTAGGCTACTTATAATATCTAATACAATGTAAATGTTATGTAAATAGTTGCCAATATGTGACATATTTGAGCTTTGTGTTTTAGAACATTCTGGAACTTTTCTCCCTTTTTCCTCAATATTTTTTTATTTGTGGTTGGCAGAATCCATGAATTTGGACTCATGGATACAAATAAGGAATTCTGGCAGGTATATTTTTGTTTTAAAAACCTTCTTATTTTTCTTTGAAAATATGCTCATTATGATAATATACAATTTTATTATTTTCATTTTTAAGGAAATCATAAAGGAATATTTTAAAAATATTTATTTTTAACACAGGAATGATAGATAAAACTCATAAAGTAAAACAAAAACTGGGATCTAATGACTGTTAACAAAGTGCAAAGAAGTCAGAAGAGCACGATCCTGGAGAACTGGTGAATTAGACGTTGGCCAAAGTTTATTAAACACACTTAACTTGCAATTTGTTTTAAAATGTACTAAAAGAACACTTCTCTCCAAAATGTAGTGCAGTAAGAGAGAATGACCATGAGTTTAAACGCTGCAGTTTTTAATTTCAGCAGATATGCCCACGGATTTCTAAATAAAATCCATAAAGAGCCTTTGTAAAAATGTCATTTTGATTTTTGCCTCATTTTCTGATTAGAAATTGTAGACTTCATATGCACTTATTTAATTCATCTAAGTATTTAATAGTCAACGGCTCTTGATGGCAACAGATTGTCTTTTAGGCAGCACAGAAACTAATATTTCTCAGTGACAGTTCTCTGTGATGTGGCCTCAAACATTGAAATTTCATTTATTTATTATGCAGGAAGATTACACTTCACCCCTTAAGCCAATCAACAGGAAGATTGTAATTTTTCTCCTTTCCCAGCCCCAGTTTTCCTCTCTGCACAATCGTCTTAGTGTTAAAAGATTCTCATCTGTGCTTTTTCTATTCAAATATTTCCCTCCCTGGCATAGGTAAATTAATTTACAACAAACATAGCAAACTCAGGTGCTAGCACTTTGTAAACAAGTATTGAATGCAAAATTTTGCTTTTGTCATTTGTTGTTGTTACTCAGTCATTAAGTTGTGTTTGATCTTTTAGATTCCGTGGACTGTAGCATGCCAGACTTCTCTATCATTCACTATCTCCTGGAGTTTACTCAAACTCATGTCCACTGAGCCAGTGATACCCTCCAACCATCTCATTCTCTTTCAACACCTTCTCCTCCTGCCCTCAGTCTTTCCCAGCATCAGGTTCTTTTCCAATGAGTCGTCTCTTCACATCAGTTGGTCAAAGAACTGGAGCTTCACCTTCAGTTATGAGTCCTTCCAATGAATACTCAGGGTTGAGTTCCTTTAGTATTGATTGGTCTGCTCTCCTTGCTGTTCAAGAGACACTCAAAGGTCTTCTTCAACACCACAGTTCTAAAGCATCAGCTCTCGTGCTCAGCCTTCTTTATGGTCCAGCCCTCACATCTGTACATGGCTACTGGAAAAACCATAGCTTTGACAATTTTGAATCTTTGTCAGCAGAGTAATGTTTCTGTTTTTTAATACACCATCTAAGTTTGTCATAGCTTTACTTCTAAGGAGCAAGAGTATTTTAATTTCATGGCTGCAGTCACCATCCTCAGTGATTTGGAACCCGAGAAAATAAAATCTGTCACTGTTTCCACTTCTTGCCTATTTATTTCCCATGAAGTGATGGGAACAAATGTTACAATCTTAGTTTTTTGAATGTTGAATATCAAGCCACTCTCCTCTTTCACCCTCATCAAGAGACTCTAGTTCATCCTCACTTTCTGCCATTACACTGTTTTCACTGGCATATCTGAAGTTGCTGATATTTCTTCCAACAATCTTGACTCCAGCTTGTGCTTCATTCAGCCCATCATTTCACATGGTGTACTCTGCATAGACACTAAATAAGCAGGGGTGAAAATATATAGCCTTGATGTACTCCTTTCCCAATTTTGAACCAGTTTGTTTTTCATAGGTCACCCATTAGAGAAGTCTGAGACTCAAACAGGACAAAGCTGAAAAATATAGAGTGAATAGTGCACCTGCTGCAGATCCTACCCTGTGTCTGCAGCCTCCTGGACTTCAGGAGGGCTGTGTTCTTGGCTGTGTTCCTTTGGGTGCCGCCAAATACTTCATACCCCTTCCAGGACTAAGCACCCACCACACCTACAACCTGTAGTATTGACAGCTGGGATCTTGGTGCTGTGTTTCTCATCCAGGTGATTATCCTCCTACAGAGATAACTGCTACACTCAGGGCCACAATCCCTCCCAGATACAGCCTGCCTCAGTGATAGGTCAGAGGATGGATATAGGCCTGGGCCCTCACCTCTATCCTGGGTGCTCTAATGGACAAGCATAAAGCTCAGAGCCCCTCAGGGTGGCTGAGAGCTTTTTCATGACTAGACCACATCTCAGCATCTCCCCCTCCCCATCCTCTTTCTCCCTGGATGCTAACACATCTCCACCCCTGCGGCCACTTTACAAACCCCTGGATCCTTAGCATCCATCCAGGCCATAGTGCCCATCTTTTCTAGGATTAAATTCCTCCATGTCATGTTTTGTAAATTAATGTCATTTCTACTGAAGGGTAAACAGAGATCTTAAATAAAAATTGTCACAATTTTCCTCTTTTCAGTCACCTACCGCTGTTTGTGGTTACCTAAACTTGTTACATTTTTTTTCCACAGTCAGAAGAAGCTCTGTTCTCCTTGCTGGCACATGAATTTCTATCTCTACTCAAGACCATGACAGATCTTGAAGGAACTGAGTTCCTAAAGGAGCAAGAGATCAGAAACTATTACACACACTGACATTAAGACCATCGTTTTTTATTTCTGCTCCCTCCATCTCCCTTTCTCAGTCTCATCAGCTTGGGAGAGGCACCCAGGTACCCAAAACCAAGCTCAATAACTGGGCTTTCTCTCAGTTCCTTCATTCTTGTGGAATGATTCATCCAGGGAGGGATTCAACAAATGTTAAAACTGGTGGGTTAAAAGTAAGTGAGGAACAGCATATGTATATAGTTTCAAAGCATTGACCCACAGAAACACTTCTTAATTATAAGAAACTTGTCAACAACTTTACCTTGGAGAAAGTCAACAGCCATTGCCTTCACCAGCATGACCAAAGCGAACCTGACAGAAACAGGAGAATGGGCCCCCATGGGATCCACTGATAGACATCCCTTCTACAGTTTTCCTGTCAGAAATGCACAGCCTGAACTAACCATGGGGAAACTAAATACACCTGAGTAGAGGCATACACTATATAGGGATTGGTGTTTATCCTTCAAAAATGTCCAGATTATTAAAGACAAGGAAATACAGAAACACTTTCAGATTACAGGTGACAAGAGAGTAATGAATGGGGCCATATAACCAGAATTTCATTGCAGCATAATCATGTTCTTCCTAATTTTACTTCAAAATTAATATTAATATGAATAATTTGTTCCAAGTTATATGTTTTTATTTGCCTTTTATAACCATAGTCCAGTGTACAACCACTTCAATGGATGTAGTTAATCAATTCATAGCTTGTTTAATCATAGCATCTTTCATTCTACTACTTTATCACTTTGTCACTCTTCATTTGCCTCTTCCTATGCTGTCGTATCCCTTTTTGTAACTTATTTTTCAAGAAGTGCTTTATTTTTTTTTTTTAATATTTTCTTCTCAAAAAGTTTCTTTGGCTTTATGTATGTTCTGAGTTTACCTTATCTTTGATTTCCGATGCCCTTTTCCCTAAACGATGCCTTTATCTGCTTTTATAATTATACTGTTAAAGCAATTCTCAAATCTCTGTGTTTAGATTTTAGTGTGATTTGTCAGGCACAGTGCCCTCCTGAATATAATTTTAACCATTCATACACTCATTTGACAAATATTTATATTTACTGATCACTTACTATTTTCAGGCAAGAATACTGGAGTGGGTTGCCATTCCTTTTTCCAAGGAGATGTTCCTGACCCAGGGATGGAAACTGGGTCTCCTGTATTACAGGCAGACTGTTTAAAATTTGAGCCATGTTGTAGAAGAGCAGAGATGATCTGCTCTTCTCCAGTGTGGCAGCTATTTCTAAAATGTCTCATTGCATCTTGAAGAAGTTGTTATAAGATGGCATCACCAACTCGATGGACATTAGTTTTAGAAAGCTCTGAGAGTTAATAATAGGGATGCCTGACATGCTGCAGTCCATACGGCTGAGTGATTGAACTCAACTGAAGAATATAACATAAACTCTTAAAGTGATACAGACACTCCTTGAAAGGAATCTCTTTCCTTATTTATTTTTCCATTTGTCTATCTTATTCAATCGTTCGCCCTCATACTATATTTGAAATTTAGATGGTCTTTCCATACCATTTTAATGGCATGAACTGAAGGTAAGGGGATATAAGATATGAGAAGAAATTTCTTTTTTAACAAATGAGATTTTATTGTTTATTCATCTATGTTTGGGTGCTCTGTGTAGCATGTAGAACTTCCCTGACAAGAGATCAAACCTTTGTCTCCTGCAGTGGAAGCACAGAATATTAAACACTGGACCACCAAGGAAGTCCAAGAATGCTTTCAATTTATTCTGTATTTTGCTCCTTCATAGATTCAGCATTCCAGGTGCTTGGGAAGGAGTGTTTTATGCAGTCAAGGAGCTCATGGGAAGACTGTGCCAAGGAGTATCCCTGTACATGTGGTGTGGTACTCAGAACTAGCCAAGGAAATTATAATTTTTGGCTAGCACATTGTCACAGCACTTATTCTTCACCAGATGTAATTATAGTACAATGTTTACTTGGAAGTCTCAAAGCTTTTAAAATAAATATCACAAATCCTTCCTTTGCACTAACAGTATAATCAAAAAGCCATAATCTGAAAATAAGATAAACAGATTATTTAGAATATCTCCTCAAAATGAATTTTATTAAAAACATTTTTAGTATAGCTACAACCCAAATTATCAACAACCTTTAAATTCAATATGTGAAGATGCCATCTTATTCTGGTAAGAAACAACACAAGATACTGTCCTCGCTTACTCTATGACTGTTTTATGATTCCAACCAATTATATCCTTTTACTAATAAGTAACTCATTCATATGGAATTACAAAAGGTCCCAAATGGCCAAAATATGCTAAAAAAATAAAGTTGGAAGATTCATATTTTTTTATTTAAAACTTACTACAATGCTATAGTACTCAAAACAGGGTGCAGTAGCATAAGGGTAGACATATAGATCAATGAATTAGAATTGAGAGTTTAATATGCCCAAATATCTATGAACTATTAATTTTCAACAGAAGTGCCAAGGCTCTCCAATGGGGGCAGGGATACAAAAGAAAAAAGTTGAAATCTTAGCACTCTACACATAAAAATTAACTCAAAATGAGTCAACAAGCTAAATATAAGAGCTAAAGCTATAAAACTCTTGGAAGAAAACAGGGGTAACTCTTTTTTTATCTTTGATTTGGCAATGGATTCTAAATTTAGCCACAGATTCTTGAGCAATAAAAGAAAAACATAGATAAACTCACTTCACAACGACTAAAGTTTTTGGGAATTAGAGGACACATCTAGAAAGTAATGAGAGAACATATTTTCATATTTTCACTTGAAAATAACATACTTAATAAGAGTTAGTATACAGAATAATTAAAAAAAAATTCTTACAAATTGATTTAAAAAAAAAAAAGCAAAGACAACTCAAATAAATAAACAGGATTTAGGTATACACATTTCTACAGAAAGATAAGTAAATGTCCAAGAAGTACATAAAAAGATTCCTAACATCATTGGTGAGTAAGTAAACATATTTCAAAGCCATAGTGATATACCAGTTCAAAATATTATAAAATAATATGTTGGAAGGAATGTGGAGAAATAGAAACCCTCATACATTTCTTTTGAGAATGTAAAATGGTTAAACCACTATGGAAGACATTTGGAAAATTTTTCAAAATTTTAAATATAAAATTATCATGCTGCTGCTGCTAAGTCACTTCAGTCGTGTTCAACTCTGTGCAACTCCATAGACGGCAGCCCACGATCTCCACCGTCCCTGGGATTCTCCAGGCAAGAACACTGGAGTGGGTTGCCATTTCCTTCCCCAATGCGTGAAAGTGAAAAGTGAAAGTATAATTAAAAAAAAATTCTTACAAATTGATTAAAAAAAAAAAAAAAGCAAAGACAACTCAAATAAATAAACAGGATTTAGGTATACACATTTCTACAGAAAGATAAGTAAATGTCCAAGAAGTACATAAAAAGATTCCTAACATCATTGGTGAGTAAGTAAACATATTTCAAAGCCATAGTGATATACCAGTTCAAAATATTATAAAATAATATGTTGGAAGGAATGTGGAGAAATAGAAACCCTCATACATTTCTTTTGAGAATGTAAAATGGTTAAACCACTATGGAAGACATTTGGAAAATTTTTCAAAATTTTAAATATAAAATTATCATGCTGCTGCTGCTAAGTCACTTCAGTCGTGTTCAACTCTGTGCAACTCCATAGACGGCAGCCCACGATCTCCACCGTCCCTGGGATTCTCCAGGCAAGAACACTGGAGTGGGTTGCCATTTCCTTCCCCAATGCGTGAAAGTGAAAAGTGAAAGCAAAGCCGCTCAGTCGTGTCAGATTCTTCGTGATCCCCATGGACCACAGCCTACCAGGCTCCTCCGTCCATGGGATTCTCCAGGCAAGAGTACTGGAGTGGATTGCCATTGCCTTCTCCTAAAATTATGATATGTCAGTAATCCCATCCCAGTGTATGTACTAAAAAGAAATGTGTATGTTCATACAGAACTTTTGTATAAATGTTTATGACAGCATCATTCATAAAGCAAAAAGTAGATGCCTCAAATATTCTAGGGGTCAACAGCAGATGAATGGATAAACAAACTGTGGTATATCATTAGAATATTATTCAGATACAAAAAGTATGCATTATATATGTTATATGTGCTATAATTTGAATGATACTAAAAAATGTTAAGCTAAGTAAGAGAAGACAGAAACAAAAGGTTTTATATTGTACCACTATTTTTTTTTTTTTTAATGAAACATCCAGCAGAGACAAATCCACAGAAAGAGCATATTATAGTTCACCAGGAGATGGGAGAGAATAGTACTTAATAGGTGTGGAGTGTTCTTCTGGGGTAATGAAATCTTTGAAACTAGAAAGGGATGATGGTTGTGCAGCATTGTGAACACTACCACTGGATTGTACACTTGAGAACAGTTAAATTTATGTTAGGGAATTTTGTGTCAAATGAAAAAAAAGTGTTAAGAGACTCCCTCCCAAAAGAAGAAAAGGTTAAAAATTATTTCCTCACAGTCTCTTTAAGAGTCCTGAGTGGGGCCTGTGTATACTGATGTACATAGTGAACATCATTAAGTTTTCAAAGAGAAACTAATTTCTTTCAATGTAATAACTGTCCTTATAATAGATGACTTCTACTATGAACAGTGAAATATTTATCAATAATTGTAGTTCAATGCTGCCCATCTTTATGTTTTTTTTTAATGAAAAAAAGTTGAAATGTATATCATCAACCAATTAAATTTATAATTTTATTTCTTAGTTTTATTTTAAAAAAGATGCTGCAGTATAAACATATCAGGTAATCAAGGATCAATTCTGACTTTTTTTTTCAGTCTTTACTTTAGATATTTGACATTTTGAACATCACAATTATTATTTATTTTTATCTTTATACAGTGACAAAAGTATTAACTTTTGGTGGGTTAAACTAATAGACTGTGTACATGTTTATTAGATTAGAAAACATGGTTTAACTGTTCAATAATGTATAAGGTTTTAGCCTAGTGTGCTTGAACCGAACGTGTTGAAAAAATAATGTAATAATACTTAGAACACTGAATGAGAGAAAAATGCATGAACAGCATGCCCTTTTTTTAGCAGCTCCTTTGATTCAGTGAGAACATTATTTGAAACTTTCACTTCCACTCTGCATATTAGTAAAAGCTGGATGGGAATGGAACACATGTCTCCCACATTGCAAGCAGATTCTTTACCATCTGAGCCACCAGGGAAGCTCAAGAACACCGGAGTGGGCTGCCATTCCCTTCTCCAGGGGAGCTTCTGAATCCAGGAATCAAACTGGGGTCTCCTACATTGCAGGCAGATACTTTACCAGCTGAGCTACCAGGGTAGCCCCTGAAACTGATAACACAGTAATAAAAAAAGGTTATGAATAGTTATACTGTGTACACAAGTAATAAGCAGACACATCAGACACCAGAAGTCAGTGCAAGTTGTATTTCTTTCAACGCTGTGTATATTCACTCGTAAGACAGGACTAGGGTGGAGAAGGCGAGAGGGTTGTATATCATCAGCAAAGGGAACTCTCAAGGGGAGCAGTAGGGTCATTCACTGGGTGAAGCCAGTGGGGCCTTTTGCTTCAGTTCAGTTCAGTTCAGGCGCTCAGTCATGTCCGCCTCTTTGCGACCCCATGAATCGCAGCACGCCAGGCCTCCGCTTAGGTCTGGTTAACAACTTGCTTGCTAACTAATAACTAAGCCTTTCAGTGTCTCTGGGAGGTGACTTGGGCAAGCCCTCTAGACCCCTCAGGGAGAAAAACTGAGGCAGGAAACTTTTGTGGGGTTAGGTGGGGAAAAGTGTTAAGAACTGCTCTTAGGTACCTCTAAGTATTAGGGTTTGCCTGATTAGGTCTTTTTCATTTTTTAAAATGTATTTATTTTTTGGCTGTGCTGTGCAGGAGGTGAGATCTTACTTCCCTGACCAGGGATTGAGCCTGAGCCCCAACACTGGAAGCAAAGAGTTTTTAATCACTGGACCACCAGGGAAGTCCCAGGTCTCTCTCTTCTAAATAGTGGACCTTACGTAACTCTCAGGAAAGAGGAAGAAGGGAAAAGTCACCTTCCATGCTTGCTGCTTTGACATTCACATCACTTGTGTCCCTTAGCCCCTGGGCTGGTGCCTCTCCTGACTGCATGAAAATCACGCCATCCCTCAGGCTGACTCAGGCTTCACTCTTCCACCCTAATGTCGTCCTACCCAACTCCACCCCTCGTCTTCCCAGGGAAATTCTGCTTGTTTCTTCATTCTCAATTCTGAAGTTTTTCTTCCCAATCACTGATATAGGCTGCTTTCCTACCTAAGTCTTTTAATTTAAATTTCTTTTCTCTCCACCACCTCTTTCTAGAAAAAGAATGCATCAACTCCTCTCTTAAAGAGCTTTAAGGTACTTCAGCTTCCTCATCTTCAAGCCTAACTAGATCTTTCAGCTTAAGTTACCTTACTTCAAATTAGTGGCTTCCAGTGTCTGGTGGCTCAGAGGTTAAAGCATCTGCCTCCAATGCGGGAGACCCGGGTTCGATCCCTGGGTTGGGAAGATCCCCTGGAGAAGGAAATGGCAATGCACTCCAGTATTCTTGCCTGGAGAATCCCATGGACAGAGAAGCCTAGTAGGTTACAGTCCATGGGGTCGCAAAGAGTCGGAAACGACTGAGCGACTTCACCTTACCTTACCTTAGTGTTTCCAGTGGTCATGTATGGATGTGAGAGTTGGACTGTGAGAAAGCTGAGTGCCAAAGAATTGATGCTTTTAAACTGTGGTGTTGGAGAAGACTCTTGAGAGTCCCTTGGACTGCAAGGAGATCCAACCAGTCCATTCTGAAGGAGATCAGCTCTGGGATTTCTTTGGAAGGAATGATGCTAAAGCTGAAACTCCAGTACTTTGGCCACCTCATGCGAAGAGCTGACTCATTGGAAAAGACTCTGATGCTGGGAGAGATTGGGGACAGGAGGAGAAGGGGACGACAGAGGATGAGATGGCTGGATGGCATCACGGACTCGATGGACGTGAGTCTGAGTGAACTCCGGGAGATGGTGATGGACAGGGAGGCCTGGCATGCTGCGATTCATGGGGTCGCAAAGAGTTGGACACGACTGAGCGACTGAACTGAACTGAATGTTTCCGGTGCAGTCTTTAAACCAGTCACTGATTCATTACTTGCAAGTCAGTCTATTATGTTACTGGTTTTATAAAAGGCATTTTTGTTTTTCACATGAATTATTTTTTAAGAAAATATTCATTTGGCTGTCTTGCCTCGTGGGATCTTCGTATGTTGTGTCACGTGGGATCTCTTGCACATGGACTCTAGTTGTGGTATACAGGCTTAGTTCCCTGGCCAGAGATCCAATGGGCATCCCCTGCACTGCAAGCTGGATTCTTAACTGCTAGACTACCAGGGAAGTCTTATGAATCACTTCTTTTTTAATATTCTCTTTCCCTATTCTCTCATTAAAAAGTTCTTTCCATTAATTTTGGTGCGAGCACCCACCCCCACGCCCATCTGTCAACAGAAGTAAGTGAGACTAGCTAGCTAAGGATACAGAGTAGTCTTTTACCCTCACCCTCCTAGGATGCTTTGTGCCTCCCTCAAACTTCAGGCAAGTGCTGATAACACAGTGAGGCAGAAAGGATACTGTACTGTTTGACAGCCTGAATCTCCAACTACCTATGGGAATGGTATTGCAGGGGATGCTGGCATCCATGGATGGTGGGTTGGAATGGGGAAAGGGAGTGTGTTGCAGGGTGTAGGGGCGACGCATAAATGATTGCTAAGCTCCCAAGTTCTATGATCTGATACAACTCAGTCTAAAGAGCAACTTTTGTACGGAGGGCAATTGTCCAGGAACTGCACCTTTAACTCTGTTTTATGTACTATGAGAGAATCAGGAACCAAGCAGATGATTATTAATGGTAGCTGTAGGTGGCTTAAGCAGATGTTTCCTGCTGCAGCACTGAGTGGTTTAATATTCAAAATACTGAAAGGATTTAATAAAGATATAATGATGCACATTAGAGGCTGAAATAAGAACAAGATAACAACTTTAACAAGATACTATTTGTACTCCTATAGTTGGATGAAAAAAGCTCAAACCATCATAAACATATACTGACAAAACCAAGATACTATTGTACCTCTTGCAATTCTAAAGTATAAAAACAGTTCATTTCAAAACATATTGCTCAGTCTGAAAAGTCAACATTTTTATATGGAAAGGTAAATACTCTCTCTTCTCCATTGTGTATTCAGGTTACTTATTTACAGTCCCACACAGAAGGAAAAAGCACACACTAAGAAGTGACCTAAAAGATGTTTTGAAAATTAAGTTATCTGGGTAGCTTAGCAAAGCTCAAGTCTGTGACAGTGAAGGCTCCATTGGACCAATAAAACACATCTGCCCCTAATATATAATTGAATGTTAGCAATCACTTGATAAAAGTCAGATATCTTGGCAATGTCTACACTTAACTAGGCAAATTGCCTGAAATGAGCTTAAAAGCTGTTTAAAATAAAATAGGTAAGTACAGATTTGAGAAACCAAAGTAAAATAAACCATTCATTCATAAATTATTTACTGAGCATTTACTATGTGCTGTTCTAGATGTAGAGGATGAAACAGTGAGAAAAACAAGAGTCCCTTAAGAATCTGACATTATTTCTAAGTGGTGGATTTGATCAACATTTGAATTGATATCTTAATCCCTTTGGGTGGACTGTATTTAAAAAAAATAGTCAACTTCCCTGAAAACGTCATGACAAACTATCGAGACCGGAACAAAATGGACGTGAAGTAAAGCTCTCACGAGCTCTTACTTCTTTAGTCAATAAGAGCTTAAAATAGTGTCATATGCCTGCTGTGTAGAGGGGTGGGGGATGGCTTGTTGAAGGTCACAGAGCAACTGAGTGGCAGAGTTAGGAAGACATCTAGACTTTCAAGTCATGAGTCCAGTGATTTTTCTGAGGACTAGCCTGTCTCTATTTATTAAATGGATCTTCACAATTTTAGAGCCAGTTACATTTTTTTTCCCTGTAAAATTACCCATTAGTGAAAATATATAGGTTAAACATGATTATTTTCCTGGTTCTACTATGATGTGATAAAAAGACTGGATGCAATCTCAGTTTTATTAAAAAATACATATGTATACATGAGTATGGAGAATTCTCTTCATTATATTTTTATGTACTTTAAGTATTTTCTATAATGAACATCAATCAATTTTACAGGTGCAAAGGTAAAACAGGAGTTAAGTAACTTATCCCCACTCCAAACCACAAAAAATTAGGTTAACTGAAATGCTTAAAGAGAAGATGATTAACACAATATTAACCAGACACGTAACTAGAAACTTGGTAAGAAATGTGTCTGGGGGAGACAACAGCCATTTATTCAAGTGACCAAATGGCTTCAAGAAACAATAGCGGGCTCACCAGCTAGGATTGTGTTTACAAATGCATGGTATTTATCAAGTGGCTTAATGGCAAAAAGGGTCAGGTCAGCCCTGAGGATTACACAAAAGTCTTGCTTGTATCAGCAGACGTTCCGAAACATTTCAGTGTGCGAATATAGGAGCCACAAGGCCAAGGTGAAATGTTATTTACCAAGTTACTCTTTGACCAAAGTTTAAAAGCCGAAAAAACGAGCATTGTGCTCCAGTTTTTATCAAGGAGAACCTTTACTCACTCAATAAATACACTGAAGAGCGGGCAGTCATGTAGCCTAAGTGGAGCAGAATTCCATCCTGTAAGTCAGCCTCCTTCTTCTGCCCCTCACAAAACCTGTCCGCTCTCTGGGCTTCAGTGTTTCTACGCTAAAAATGTTGACATGGTCTCTGCGGGTC
>SJYC01140923.1:0-17097 GCA_006408675.1 Madoqua kirkii | reverse complement strand
ATTTTTTTTCATAATATAAAGGTTTAGGTTAATAATTAGGAGGGGAAAGAGTTGTTGATAACTTTTTCCCTTTTTTCTAAAACAAAACTAAAAAAATGACAATCGAAGAAAGTTTGAAACAAACCGTTGTTAATGCGGTTAAAACGTTGTATAATAAGGACTTGGACGAAAAAACGGTTCAAGTTCAGAAAACGAAAAAAGAATTTGAAGGCGATTTAACAATCGTTGTTTTTCCGATTTTGAAACTTTCGGGCAAAAAACCCGAAGATACAGCCTCGGATTTGGGAAATTTCATAAAGGAAAATTGGAAAGAATGTAAAAATTTCAACGTAGTAAAAGGCTTTTTGAACCTTTCGTTAAAACACGCCGTCATAACAGAAATGTTGCTGAAAATCAACGCTTGAAACTTTCGGGCAAAAAACCCGAAGATACAGCCTCGGATTTGGGAAATTTCATAAAGGAAAATTGGAAAGAATGTAAAAATTTCAACGTAGTAAAAGGCTTTTTGAACCTTTCGTTAAAACACGCCGTCATAACAGAAATGTTGCTGAAAATCAACGCAGACGAAAATTTCGGATTTACTCCCGTTACGGAAAAATCCAAAAAAATCGTCCTCGAATTTTCCGCTCCCAACACCAACAAACCCTTGCATTTGGGACACCTTAGAAACAACTTTTTGGGCGATTCCATTTCGCGGATTCTCCAAGCCGGCGGCAACAACATCATTAAGGTTAATCTCGTCAATGACAGAGGAATACACATCTGCAAATCTATGTTAGCATGGAAAAAATGGTTTAACAATCAAACGCCCGAATCCTCAGGAATAAAAGGCGACCATTTAGTCGGAAATTGCTACGTGGAATTTGACAAACATTATAAAGAAGAAATTAAACAACTTGTAAATCAAGGACTTAGCGAAGAAGAAGCCAAACAAAAAGCCCCCTCAATCGTAGAAGCCCATCAAATGTTACAAAAGTGGGAAAACGGCGACGAAGAAACCGTAAACCTTTGGAAAACAATGAATTCTTGGGTTTACAAAGGCTTTGATGTTACCTACGGTTTAATGGGAATAACTTTCGACAAAGTTTACCACGAATCAGAGACTTATCTCGAAGGTAAAAAATATGTCTTGGACGCTTTACAAAAAGGCATTTGTCAAAAAGACGAAACTGGAGCGGTTTTAATAGATTTGACCGCTGACGGTTTGGACAGAAAAATTTTGTTAAGAAGCGACGGCACAACGGTTTATATGACCCAAGACCTCGGAACGGCGGCGTTAAGACACAACGAATTTAATTTCGACGAACATATTTACGTTGTCGGCAACGAACAGGATTACCATTTCAAGGTGTTGAAATTGGTTTTGAAAAAAATCGGTTTTGCATGGGGCGAGAATATCCGCCATTTTTCTTACGGTATGGTGGAACTTCCGAACGGAAAAATGAAATCGCGCGAAGGCACGGTTGTTGATGCCGACGATTTAATTGCCGAAATGACCGAAACCGCCCGCAAAACCTCCGAAGAACTCGGAAAATTAGACGAAATGTCAAAAGAAGAACAGGATAAAACCGTTTTCACGATTGCGATGGCGGCTCTGAATATTACATTTTGAAAGTAGACCCCAAAAAGACGATTCTTTTCAATCCGGCGGAAAGCATTGATTTTAACGGAAATACAGGTCCTTTCGTGCTTTACACTTACGCAAGGATTCAGTCGGTTTTAAGGAAATCGGACGAAAAAGGAATAAAACGCACGGTTTTAGACAGCGGTTTTGAAGAAATTTCCGAAATAGAAAGCAATTTAGTTCAAAACCTAAGTGCCTTTAAGACAGCAGTTTCTGAGGCTTGTAAAATGTGTTCGCCCGCACAAATCGCAAATTACGTTTACGATTTGAGTAAACAATTCAACCAGTTTTACCACGATTTTTCAATCCTCGGCGAAGAAGATGCTCAAAAAAGAGAATTCCGTCTGACACTCGCCGAAAACGTCGGAAAAGTCATAAAAAAATGCCTTAACCTGCTTGGTATCAACGTATTAGAAAAAATGTAATGAAAATAATTGAAAATCAGGAATTTCAAGGGGAACGTCCGCTTTACTGCACTTCGGACTTGATTTTAAAGAACGTAACAGTTCACGAGGGCGAAAGTGCGTTAAAAGAAACCAAAAATATTGTCGCGGAAAATTGTCAATTTGAGGGTAAATATCCTTTTTGGATAACCAACGGTTTTAAAATTAAAAACAGCCGTTTTACGCCCGGGGCAAGGGCTGCGCTTTGGTATTCCGAAGATTTGGAAATGACGGACACCGTTATTGAAGCCCCGAAAATGTTCCGCGATTCTAAAAACTTAAAACTCAAAAACGTTAAAATAACTCAAGCCGACGAAACTTTTTGGCATTGCGAAAACGTTGATTTAGAAGACGTTACGATTGAAAACGCTCCGTATGTTTTTATGCATTGCAACAACGTTAAAATAAAAAATTACGTTCAAAACGGCAATTATTCGTTTCAGTATTGCAACAACATTGAAATCCGTAACGCTAAAATTCATTCCAAAGATGCTTTTTGGAATAGCAAAAACATTACGGTTTACGATTCTGAAATTATCGGCGAATATTTGGCTGGCACAGCGAGAACGTCCGTCTTGTAAACTGCTTAATCGCTGAAACTCAGCCACTTTGTTACGCCGAAGGTTTGGAACTGATTAACTGTCGTTTTAAAGAAGATGCAGACTTGGCATTTGAATATTCGTCGGTAAAAGCGCAGATTTCGGGACATATTACGAGCATAAAAAATCCGCGTTCGGGTGAAATTTCGGCGGATTCAATCGGAGAAATTATTCTCGATAAAAATATAAAGCCGCCCGCCGATTGTAAAATTAAGGTAAAAGAAATTTCCGAACTTTAAACCAATCCGTTATGAAAAACTATCTCAGACAGGTAAACCGCAGAAACACAAATTGTTACAAATGGGACAGCGTTCAGGACAACAAAGATTTAATTCCGCTTTGGGTTGCCGATATGGATTTTCAATGTCCCAAAGAAATAGTAAATGCCGTAGTAAAACGGGCAAAACACCCCGCTTACGGTTATGTAAAAGTGCCAAAAGAATATTTTAACGCTGTTTGTCTTTGGTTTTCAGAGCGTTACGGTTGGAATTTTGACACTTCCAACATAATCTATACAACGGGAGTTGTTCCGGCGGTATCCGCTGTAATTAAGGCAGTTACAAAGCCTTGCGACAAAATCTTGATGTTTACGCCTGTTTACAACTGCTTTTTTTCGGCGATAAAAAATAACGGTTGTCAATTAGTTTCACTTCCGCTGAAAAGAGACGAAAATTTTATCTATCATATTGATTTTGAGGATTTTAAGCAAAAAATAAAAGAAAGCGGCTCTAAGGTGCTTTTGCTTTGCAACCCTCACAATCCCGTTTCAAGAGTTTTTACGCCCAATGAGTTGGAAAAAATCGCAGAAATTTGTAAAGAAAATGATATTTTCGTAATTTCTGACGAAATTCATTGCGACATCGTAATGGAAGGCTTTAAATTTACTCCGTTCGGAATTGCTGCTGACAAGTACGGTTTGAAATATGCCGTGTGTAATTCACCGTCAAAAACCTTCAACACGGCGAGTCTTCAAATTGCAAACATCATTTGTAAAGACGAAATTTTCCGCAAAAAAATCGACCGCGCAATCAACGAAAACGAATGTTGCGACGTTAATCCTTTCGGTGTTGAGGCTTTGATAACTGCTTATACGTCAGAAGGTTGTAAATTTTTCGTAAAAAATTTATGCGAAACCGTTTACGAAAATTTCACCGCCGTAAAAACGCTTTTGGAAAAGGAACTTCCAGTGGTAAAAATTACACCCTTAGAAGGAACTTATTTAATGTGGATTGATTGCAGCGCACTTAGCAAAAAGTCAGCAGAAATTGAAAAAGAACTTTTGAAAAAATACAAAGTTTGGATTAATCCCGGAACACTCTACGGCGTTGAAGGCGAAGGTTTTATGAGAATTAACTTAGCCATTTCAAAAGACAAATTGTTAAAAGGAATTGACAAATTCATTGACTTTTGGAAGGAGATTTCGTCCAAATAAAAAATGCGCATTTTTCTTGCAATATTGTTGATTTTAACCGCTTTGAATTCAAAGGCTCAAGATTTTTCTTTCAATGCGAAAGGCGAATCATTGTCGGGCGCAATGTCGTGTGAATCAGGAATTTATGCCGTCGGTTACAATCCCGCAGGAATTGTATCGGAAAATTTTGCAGCAACTCTGTCTTATTTCGACCGTTATCAGTTGAAAGAAGTTTCGCAAAAGTCGGCAGCAACGGTTTTACCGGCTCTAAACGGCTGTTTTTCAGCAGATTTCAATTATTACGGATTCAGCCTTTTTAACAGAATTTCAGCGGGTTTGGGTTATGCAATGAAATTGTCAAAAAAAATAAAAGCCGGCGTAAAAATCAATTACCACAGTCTTCACATCGGAGATTCGCCCGAAAATTTCAATGCGGTTTCGGCTCAGGCGGGAGTGATTTTTTCGCCGCTAAACGACTTAGAATTAGGCTGTTACGTAAAAAATCCTACAAACTCACAATTCAATTCCGCCGACAGCATAATTCAAATTGAAGCCGCTTTGGGAGTAAAATACAATTTTTACGGCGGCGGTTTTGCAGCGTTAGATGTTTCAAAAAGCAGTCTTTACGACAAATTGGAAATAAAATTCGGCGTAGGCGCAAAACTCAACAGCCATTTTGAAGTTTCAGGCGGCTTTTCAACCTTTCCGTTTGCAATCTCGCTCGGACTCGGATTCAGTTTTGAGCCGCTCAAAATCGTTACCGCCGTTAAAAGAAACGAATTTTTAGGATATATGCCCTCGGTAACGGTGGGATACTGCTTAAAAAAAAGGTAAAAAACATCATTTCCGCATAGTTTTTTACAAAATTTTCATTACATTTGTCAAAAATTTTTCGTTATGAAATATCGGTCGGTACAATACGGAGTGATTTTTATTTCAGTGGTTTGCATCGCAATTTTGGCTGTAACAATGCTTTTTTACTACAAAATACAGCAAAAACAAAACCACAATATTTCTTCTTTGACGTTGGAACAACGGAACTTAATGATTGACAATGTTTTAAAAATAAAAAGAGAACAATTTGAAGCCGCAGTTCACGAAAATTCCGCTTGGGACGATTTTTACAACAAAGTAGTCAATAAAGTAAAAGACGATTATTGGTACGAGGATAATATCGGTTCAATGACTGAATCTTACGGCGGTGTTTCAGCAGCGGTTTTCGATGCAAAAGGCGATTCAATTTATCAATATCTTATCGAAGGATACGAAAACGCCGTGATTTTCAAGGACATAAAAATTACACAACTTCTTAAAAATTCTACTAAAAACGTTTTTTTCACTTATCAGGGCGAAAAACTTTACGAATATTTCTGCGAAGGAATCGTCCATTCCGACGACATCAACACCCGCAAAGAAACACCTGTCGGCTATTTGATTATGGTCAGGGACGTTAATGAAAAACTTTTGGAAAATTATTCGGAAATTACGGGCGGAGTAAAAATTTCCATAGCAAAAAACCAAAACGAATTAAACGAGGCTGAAAAAAACGCAAAAAACGATTTTTTCTATTCCGTCGAACTCGGAAACCAATTTTCAAACCCCGTTTCGTATATATACTTCGTCTCGGAAAACAATATCAACAAACAATTCGAAAATATGATGCCCGTTCTCTATTTTATAGCCGGAACGGTTTTCATAATGTTTTTTATCTTATTGATTTACAGCAGAATAAATATTGTAAAACCGATAATTTCCATAGCAAAAATTTTTGAAACCGAGGATATGAAAAAGGTTAAAACGCTGAAAAAAAATAAAACTGAAATCGGCTTTTTAGCCACTTACATCGAAAAATTTTTCGACCAAAAAAACGAAATGCAAAACCTCGTTCAGGAATTGGAATCGAAACAAAAAGAACTCGTAGCCCAAAACGAAACCGTAATTTTGCAAAAAAAAGAAATAGAAAATCAGATGGAAAACGCCAACGTTCTCAACCGTCAAATTATGGAAAGGAACAAGGAAACCGAAAAACAAAACGTAAAAATTTCCGTCCAAAACGAACAGTTGAAACAACAGTCTCAATCCATCAAAGAATATATCGAAAATATAGAAAGTCTTAAACACAGATTGGATTTCAACAATTCGGCTTTAACAAAAATTCAAACCGAAATGTCCGACAGCCGCACTACGCAACTCGTCTTAGAAACGTCTTACTCACGGCTGCAACACCTGCCAAACATATTTTTTCTGATTTCTTTGTTTTTCAGATGTTTAAGGAAAAAGTCGGCGGAGATTTCGTTTTCGCCAAAAAAGTTGAAAAATGGATTGTTGCGGGAGTAGGTGATTGCAATATGGAAGGCATTCCGGGAGCGCTGTTGTCGGCACTTGATGTCTATCTGCTCAACGATGTTTTAGAACTGACAAAAACATCACAAATGCGTCCCGACTTGATTTTAAACGCTCTCAACAAAAAAATTTTAAACACTATGGGCGAAGAATTTCAGACGGATACCGACAGAGACGGACTTCATATTTCGCTCTTTATGTACAACACAGAAACCCAAAAAGGATATTTTGCCGCTTCTAAACGGACTATGATAATTATCCGTCAAGGCGAAATTGACGAACTTTTCGGCGATAATCTCTCTGTGGGAAAAATAACGGACGAAAAACAATTCAGATATGTAGACGTAAAAGTTTCACAAGGAGATGTAATATATTTATTTTCAAATGGTTGTACCGACGTAATAGGTGGCTCGTTCTGCAAAAAACTCACCGCCGCCGGTTTCAAAAAACAAATACTCAAAAAACAATCGTACCCTTTAACGGCTCAGAAAAGCGAATTCAAACATTTTTACGAAGATTATGTAAAAGATTTGGAACAAACGGACGATGTTACTTTATTCGCATTTAAAATCTGAAAAAGCGATGAAAGAATTTCGCAACCGTTTGATTATCACTGACAAAGAAATTAAAGATAACGAAAAAAAATACAAAAGATTTTTTTCGGAAGATTATCTGGAAAATTTTTGCAAATACATTTTAAATCCGATAGAAAAAGTTTGGTACAGAGCCGAATTTATAGGTTTTGAAGCGTTAAAAGACATAAAAAAAAGCAACGCACCTTTAATTTTTGCCGACAACCACTCAGGAATGGCATTTCCGTGGGATGCGATAATTTTCGTATCCGGTTCGGGCAGAAGATATTTTTTTCCCGAAAAAAGAATCCGCGCTTTGATTTCGCCGATGCTGACAAAATATCCGTATATGTGTCCGTTTATGATTGATTCTCTTTGGTGGAAAGCGGGTTGCATCAACGCAAATTTGCTGAATTTTGAAACGGGAATGAAACTCAACGAATCCAACCTCTTGATTTTTCCCGAAGGCATAGACGGAATTGGAAAAGGCTTTGACAAAAAATACGAATTACAAAAATTCAGAACTTCATTTGTAAGAATGTCAATACGTTACAAAACAAACGTTATCCCTTTTTACACCATAAATGGCGAATACAACAATCCGTTGGCATACAATTTAAAACCGCTTACCAAATTTGTAAGAAAATTCGGAATGCCTTTTTTTCCGTTAGGACCAGTGATTTTTTTGGCTATTTTTCAACCATGGCTTTTTTATGTTTCTCTGCCGTCAAAACTCACTTTCATTATGGGAAAGCCGATTAAAGCATACCAAATGACAGAAGAAAAACCGTATGAAGAATATTGTCAAAAAGATTTAAAACCCGTTGCGGAAAAAATACGACAAATTATGCAGGAAGAACTCCTGAAAAACAAAGAAAAATACGGAAAAAAATTTTACGATATAAAAGGTCTTATAAAAACGGCTTGGAAAAACCGCCGAAGTTTTTTCAGATGGTTTCCCGCTTTTTGGCCGCTTACAATGACGTATTTTGACGTTAATTACAACCCGAAAAACAGTACTAAATCTCTGAAATTCAGCATTTTAAAATGTTTTAAAACCGTTTTTAAAAGACCGTGGGTTTTGGCAATGTATCTTCCCGTTTTAGGGTGGATTATTATCGCCCTAAGAAATTGGTATGTTATGAAAAAAAACGCTAAAACAGTTTAAAAAATTCTTCAAACAAATCCGCCGTTTTTGCAATTCCGTCTTCAATTTCCGAAATTAAAATGTATTCGTCGGCTGTGTGAGAACGGTTACTGTCGCCCGGACCCATTTTCAAAGAAGCATATGGCATAACGGCTCTGTCGGACGTTGTAGGCGAACCAAAAAGTTTAAAACCCTTTTCAGAGGCAAGTTTTATAAACGGATGATTTTCGTCAATATGCGAAGATTTCAATTTAAAACTCCGAGGTTTTACTTCCGTATCTTTGTTCGGAATATTGTCTCTGATAATGTCCAAAACCTCTTGATGAGTGTATTTTTCAGTAATTCTTACATCAACCATAAACGAACATTCACTCGGAATTACGTTGTGAAGTGTTCCGGCGTTAATTCCCGTTACGGTGCATTTTACTTCGCCCAACCACGGAGAAATCCTCTTGAATTTATAATTTTTAAACCAATTAACATCTTCTACGGCTTTGTAAATCGCATTAATTCCCGTATTTCGGGCGGCATGTCCCGTTTTGCCTTTGGCAAGGCAGTCAAGAACCAAAATGCCCTTTTCCGCAACAGAAATTTCCATACAAGTGGGTTCTCCTACAACGGCAAATTCAATTTCGGGCAATTTGTCAAGAATACTCAAAACACCGTTGTCGCCGGAATTTTCTTCCTCAGCAGTTATGGCAACTATCAGATTATAAGGAATTTGTCTGTTGTAAAAATACAAAAACGCCGTTAAAAGATTTATCGCCGGACCGCCCGCATCGTTGCTGCCCAAGCCATAAAGAACACCGTTTTCAACATCGGGACTAAATGGGTCGCGAGTGTAAGTTTTTGCCGGTAAAACAGTATCATGATGAGAATTTAACAAAATTGTCGGCTTTTTTTCGTCAAAATTCTTACTCAAAGCCCAAACATTGTTGAAATGACGGTACACTTTTTCAACGCCGTGGTCTTTTAAATAGTTGAAAATCAGAGCCGCCGTTTTGTCCTCAGAACGAGAAACAGACGGAGTACGGATTAAATTTTTTAAGAGTTCTATACCTTCTAAGGTAAGTTTATTTAGTAATGAGTGTTCCTGCATGATTTTCGCTAAAAAATTGTTCAACATCAAGATAATTTCCGATTATAACTTTATTAACACCTTGATTTACAGTGTTAAAAGCGTTTTCCAATTTGGGAATCATTCCGTCAGAAAATACTCCTTGTTTCAAAAGAACAGGATAATTTTCTAAATTCAAATGTTTTATAACGCTGTTGTCATCGTTTGCATTCATTAAAACGCCTTCTTTTCAAAACAAAAATACAAATTCGTTTTAACAATCTTCGCCATAGCAGAGGCAATAGCTGAGGCAACCGTATCGGCATTTATATTGAGAAGTTGGGCATTTTTGTCGGCGGCAATAGTAGCGACAACGGGAGTAAAACCGTTATCAAGCAAAGATTTCAACAATTCACAATTCACTTGAACAATATCTCCAGCAAAACCGTAATCAATTTCCTTAACAGGTCGTTTAACGGCATCTATCAAAACACCGTCAACCCCCGAAATTCCAACTGATTTTCTGCCCGAAGAATTAAGTTTTGAAGTAATTGTTTTGTTAATCAATCCGGCATAAACCATCGTTACCACTTTAAGAGTTTCTAAATCGGTTATCCGACGTCCGTTTACCATTTTAGGCTCAATACCCATCGAAGAAAGAACTTGATTAGCAACTTTTCCGCCGCCGTGAACAAGAATTACTTTTCCTTTAATTTGCGAAAGAGACATCAAAAAAACGTTACGGGCTTTTTCGTCGTCAATAACTTTTCCGCCTATTTTTACAATGTTGATTTCTTCCATATTTTTGAAAAAAAATTAATTTTTACTGATTTTCTTATAAACCGCCGTAAAAGAGGGAATCAAAAACAAATCCGCCGCACACCAAGCAATAGGGTCGCCGAAACAAACACCATAAAAACCGTATTGCGGCACAATAAAAAGACTGATGCAAACACGTGCAATCATTTCCGAAACTCCGCTAAACATAGAAAGTTTAGTAAAACCCACTCCTTGCATCGAACATCTTAAAATCGACAAAATTCCCAATGCCAAATAAAAACTTACCGAAACTCTAAGGAAAAGTTCGGTATTGTCTAAAACCGCATTTTCGGACGAGTCCATAAACCATGATGCCATATCCCGCGCAAAAAGCCACAAAACGACAAACATCAAAACGGAATAAACAACCATCATAATGCCTGCATCTTTAATTCCCGTTAAAATTCTGTTTGTTTTTCCCGCGCCGTAATTCTGACCGCAATAAGTTGCCATTGCAATTCCCAAATTGTCAAGAACGCAGATAAAAAACATTTTTATCCTCATCGAAGCCGTAAATGCCGCAACACAAACCGTTCCCAAAGAATTGTTGGCATTTTGAAGCATCATCGACCCTATCGCCGTAATAGAAAATTGCAATCCCATCGGAACACCGATATTGAGCAAATGTTTGATACATTTAAAATCGGTTTCACGCTCTTCAAGAGTAGATTTGAGAACGGAAAAATTTTTGTTCATATAAATCCGACACAAAACGGCTGAAAAAAGTTGTGAAGTTAAAGTTGCCCAAGCCGCCCCTCCTACCCCGAGGTCAAAATACAAAATGAACAAAAAATCCAATCCGATATTCAAAACCGTGGAAATTATCAGAAAATAAAACGGTGTTTTGCTGTCGCCCAAAGCCCTGATAACGGCAGAAAAAAGATTGTACATAAAAGTTGCCGGAATGCCGACAAAAGTTACCAAAAGATAAGCATAGGCTCCGTCCATAATTTCGTCGGGTGTATTCAAAACAACAAGTATTTTACGACAAAACAAACAAGTTAAAACAGTGATTATCAACGATATAACAACAGAAATTTTTATTGCGGAATTAACGTAACGCCTCATTGCAGAAAAATCCTTTGCCCCGAATTTTTGCGAAATCGGAACTGCAAAACCGCTGCAACAACCGTTACAAAATCCCAAAATAAAAAACAATACCGACGACGAAGCACCTATCGCACCCAAAGCGTTGATGTCGATATAATTTCCGACAATGCAGCATCGGTAAGCGAATAAGTTTGTTGTAAAAGGCTGCCTGCCATAAGCGGAATGGCAAATTTCAAAATTAAACCGAAAGGCCGCCCCGTTGTCATATCCTTAACTTTTGCCGCCATTTTATAGTTCTTTTACTTCGTTGATATTAACAAGTTTGTTTGATATGGCATAAATAGTCATTGCCGTTGCCGAATGAATTTGAAGTTTCTTTGAAATATTGCGTCTATGGGTAAGAACGGTGTAAATCGAAATATTCATTTCTTTTGCAATTTCCTTGTTGGAATTTCCTTTTACGACAAAACGGATAATTTCCTTTTCCCTTTCCGAAAGTCCGTCAGCAGAAAATTCTCTTTCGTGATAACCGCTCAAATTGTCAATTAACGTATGAATGTCGTTAGGACTGTCGTAAAGATTGATAACTGCCTCAAAAAGGTCCGATACCGAATTGTCAAAAACCGAAGTAATAAATCCCACAAAATGTGTTTGCAATTTTTTGGCTCTAAAATTCTGTTTTAATTCCTTAATATCAAAAATTCCTAACAACGAAGGATTCATTATAACAATGTCCGGCGCAAAAGAATCAATTGAGGTAACATCTTGAATTTTAACGATTTCTTGAAACATTACGTCAGAATCCAAGGCATTTTTGATTGTATGCGACAACCCCGTGCGCAAAATTTCCGAGGTTTCTATAATGGTAATTTTAATATAATTTTTATCCTGCCGCATAAGAGAAAAAAGTTTGCACAAAAATAGAAAAAAAGGTTAATAAGTTAAAAAATTTTTCAACCTAACCGCATATTTTTTTATTTGAACGGAATCTGCACCTTTAAAACCGTGTCCTAATCCGTCATAATGGTAAAAAAAAGAGTTTTTAAGAGAATCACTTAAAATTTCACTTTGAGAAAACTCAACAACTTTATCGTCAGTGCCGTGAGAAATCAAAACGGGAATTTTTCTTAATTTTTCGGCATAATTTATAGGTGAATAAATTTTTGTAAGAGAATCAAATTTTTGTAAGTTTTTTTCTCCGAAGAGAAAAAAATGTCGGACAAAAAATATCTGATTTTTTCGGGAACCCGTTGCCACATAACAAAAATGTCAGAAGGGGCAAAATCACTAACAATGAATTTTATTCTGTTGTCGTTTCTCAAAACGAAACTCATTAAAGCCAAATGCGCTCCCGCCGAAGAACCCCACAAACCAACTTTTGAAGTGTCAATTTTTAAGCGAGAAAAATTTTCAAAACAAAAATCCTCTGCACAAAGACAATCTTCAAGACAATTCTCCAAAGAATTTTCTTTTCCGATTAAGCGATAATCCACGGAAACGATTTCTATATTGTTGTCTAACAATGTTTTAACGGCAAAATTCCGATAACGTTCCAAAACTTTTTTCTTGTTGCCGCTAATCCAACTGCCGCCGTGAAAATAAATTACGGTTTGATGTTTTTCAAGCCTGTCGCAAGGAAAATAAACGTCAAGTTTTAAACCGTTTTTGTAAGTAAATTCTTCGGATTTCAATTCCGCATTTTCAACAGAACAACCCCAAAAAAGCAAAACGGAAAACAAAAAAAATTTAAAGTTTGTCATTAAAAAAGAGTACCGTAATTATAACGCTGATACCGAAAATCATAACACATGCACCGGAAATTTTGTTAATCCACATTATATGCCTCGGACCGATTTTGTTGCGGAAAATATTAACCACAAACGCCAAAAACGCCCACCACAAAACCGCACCCGTTATAACTCCAGATAACAAAAAAGCCGTTTCCAAAGGAGGAGTTTCGCTGCTGATTGCGCCAGAGGCGGCAAACAAACCCGTAAAAACCACAATCGTAATCGGATTGGAAATCGTAAGACCGAAACTCGCCGCAAAATCGCCCAAAAGCCGCCGTTTAGAACCGGTATCAAATTGACTTCGTTTTTTATTTTCTCTCCATTGTTTTACGGGGTCTTTTCTGAAAATGCTAAATCCCAAATACAACATCAAAAACCCGCCGAGGATTCCCAAAACGATTCTGTGCGAGACCAAAAAATCCGATACGAACGACAAAGAAAACCCCGTTATCACAGCATAAAAAAAATCACCGAAAGCCGAACCCAAACCCATAAAAAAACCACGCCAAAAGCCTTTCTGAATCGTTTTCTGAACGCACAAAATAGCAACCGCACCAATCGGACAGGCCGCCAAAAAACCTATTAAAATTCCTCTGTATAAAATTGAAATGTCCATAAAAAACGTGCATTTTGAGCGTACAAATTTACAAAAAAAGTCGGTAATAAGGCTGAAAAAACAATTATTTTTTATAGATTTGTGCCGTTAATATTTTTTACCGATTACACACTAAAAATTGTTATGACAAAAAAACTTTCGTGCGCAGTTCTCGCGCTTTTTTTAACGTGCGGATTTTCAAATAGTTATGCACAAAGAGAAAAACTTTCAATCAATAATGATTGGAAATTTTCGTTCGGAAACGCCGCAAGTTTCCAAGAAAATTTTTTTTCGGGAACGCGGTATTTCAATTATCTGACTAAAACAGGTTTCGGCGACGGTCCCGCTGACAGAAATTTCGACGACCGCGCATGGCGAAATCTTGATTTGCCGCACGATTGGGCTGTTGAATTGCCGTTTTCGTCTAAGGCAAGCCACAGCCACGGCTACAAAACCGTCGGTTGGAAATATCCTGATAAGTCAGTCGGTTGGTACAGAAAAAAATTCAGCGTTAAACAAGAGGATTTAGGGAAAAAAATTTCGGTACTTTTTGACGGAGTTTTCAGAAATTCCGAAGTTTGGGTAAATGGTTTTTATCTCGGTCAAGAACAAGCGGATACGTTGATTTTCAATACGATATAACCGATTATTTGGATTACGGCTCTGACGAAAACCTTATCACTGTTAAAGCCGATGCAAGTCTCGAAGAAGGCTGGTTTTACGAAGGTGCGGGAATTTACAGAGACGTTTGGATTGTTAAAACCGACCCACTGCACGTTAAAAAAGACGGAATTTTTATAACATACAATCTTAACGGAAATTCTGCCGAAGTAACTGCAAGAGTGAATGTTATTAACGAAGATTTTAAAGATAAAAACACAGTTGTAAATATTACTTTAAAAGACGGTAACGGAAACATCGTTGCAACAAAAAAATCGTCAGAGCAAACGATAAAATCCCAATCCGAACACGTTTTTTACGAGAAATTTCAGGCGCAGAATTTAAAACTTTGGGACTTGGAAAACCCAAATCTTTACACCGCAGAAATTAAAGTTAATGACGTTGATTTTCAGAAAGTTAAGATAGGTTTCAGAAAAGCGGAATTTACCGCCGACAAGGGATTTTTCTTAAACGGAAAACACGTTAAAATCGTAGGCGGAAATCTTCATCAGGACTTTGCCGGAGTGGGTTGCGCCGTTGCGAAAGCGTTACAAATTGAAAGGGTAAAAATGCTAAAAAAATACGGTTTTAACGGCATTAGAACGTCCCACAACCCCGTTAATACGGATTTGTTGGACGTTTGCGATTCGCTCGGAATGTTAGTTTTGGAAGAAAACCGTTTGGAGGGAATCAACGATTATCACAAAGGTCAGTTGAAACGCCTGATTTTACGCGACAGAAATCACCCCTCAATAATCGCGTGGTCGGTCGGAAACGAAGAATGGGGAATCGAAAGCAATATTTACGGCGAAAGAATTACGCGGACAATTCAGGCTTACGGAAAAACTCTCGATTCAACGCGAATGTTTACGGCAGCAGTCAGCGGCGGTTGCGGTTACGGAACGTCGGAAAGCATAGAATTAATGGGCTTTAACTACTTGGTTCAGTGCGACATAGACAAATACAGAGAAAACATCTCTCCCAGCCCGGTTGGCTCACGGAAGAAACCTCAGGCTGCGGAACGCGGGGAATTTATTTTCCCGATTCAGCCCTTTGCCACGTGCCCCAATACGACCGTGCAGGCGGAGTTTCGATTGAAAGAGGTTACAAATTTTGTATGGAAAGAGATTGGATGTCAGGACTTTTCTTTTGGACTGGCTTTGATTACAGAGGCGAATCGAATCCGTTTAATTTTCCGGCGGTTTCGTCGCAATTCGGAATTTTGGACTTGTGCGGTTTTCCCAAAGATGCAGCGTTTTACATCTATGCTAACAGCACGCAACAGCCTGTAATTCACTTGTTTCCGCATTGGAATTTAAAAGGACACGAAGGCGAAGAAATCGACGTTTGG
This sequence comes from Madoqua kirkii, assembly GCA_006408675.1. Taxonomy (NCBI): domain Eukaryota; kingdom Metazoa; phylum Chordata; class Mammalia; order Artiodactyla; family Bovidae; genus Madoqua; species Madoqua kirkii. Next base: position 1,636 of record SJYC01140923.1, on the reverse strand, counting down.
GCATTTACAAACTGCGACGAAGCCGAACTTTTCGTTAATAAAAAATCAATGGGACGCAAAAAATGCGAAAAATATTCTCACGTTTCTTGGAAAGTAAAATATGTTTCGGGCGAAATTTCGGTTAAAGGTTTCAAAAACGGAAAAGCCGTTGCAACGGAGACTCACAAAACCTCGTCAGAGGCAAAGAATATCGTTTTAACAGCCTCAAAATCAGAATTTTCCAAAACGGCGGAAGATATTATTTTAGTCAGCGTTTCAACAACTGACAACAAAGGCATTTATGTTCCGGATGCAACAAACAACATAAAATTTGAGATTTCGGGTCCGGCGAAAATAATTGGTGTCGGCAACGGCGACCCATCATCACACGAAATTGACAAACAGTTTGAAAACTCGTTAGGAGTAAAAATTTCCGCTCAAAAAGAACTGACTTTAACCTCGTTTGATAATTGGCAAAAGCAGGTAAAAGATTCAAAATCAAGCGATTGGCGTGCGGCTTTGGCTTACGACCGCAACGAGCGTTGGGATTGGTATCACGACACGTTGTTAGCCGTAAAATGTGAAGTAAACTTGGACGAAATCGACGAAAAAAACACATATTCGTTGTTTTCAAAAAGCATTTTGAGCGTTCAGGACATTTACATAACGGACAACTCATTGCAATAACCTCGTTTGATAATTGGCAAAAGCAGGTAAAAGATTCAAAATCAAGCGATTGGCGTGCGGCTTTGGCTTACGACCGCAACGAGCGTTGGGATTGGTATCACGACACGTTGTTAGCCGTAAAATGTGAAGTAAACTTGGACGAAATCGACGAAAAAAACACATATTCGTTGTTTTCAAAAAGCATTTTGAGCGTTCAGGACATTTACATTAACGGACAACTCATTGCAAAAGGCATTGAAAGAGACAAACCGCAGAGTTTCACCCTTGACAAAAAAATCCTCAAAAAAGGCAAAAACGAGATTTATTTTATCGGCAAAAAAATCAAGAAAGCCTCCAAATGGGACGAGCCGAACACCGACCCGGGAGTTATCGGAGTAAAAATTCCCGAAAAAAATTACTCGCGTAACTTGTTTTCAGGCAAAGCGTTAGTGGTTGTTAAAACAAAACCCGAAAAAGGCGAAGTAGTTTTAAAAGCAGTTTCAGACGGTTTGAAAGACTCCGAAATAAAAATCAAATAAAATGACAAAACAGGAAATAGGATTGTTAGGAGAAGAAACCGCTGCTAACTTATTGATTAACAAAGGTTACAAGATAATAGAAAGAAATTTCAGAGCAGGAAAATACGAGGTGGACATTATTGCCAAAAAGGACAATTTTCTTGTTTTCGTTGAAGTAAAAACAAGGGACGAAAACTTTTTGCGTTCGCCCGAAAGTGCAATCACAAAGAAAAAACAAAGCAATATAATAAATGCTGCAAGATTCTATATATCAACATTTAAGCGGACAGAAGAAGCCCGTCTCGATGTTATAACCGTGCTTCACAACAAAGGCGAAATAATAGAAACAAAACATTACGAAAGTGCGTATTTCCCGCGCCCGAGAAGATTTTAAAAAAACAGCGAATAAAAAACACTCCCGAAACGAAAAAAAAAATTTCCGATTCGGGAGTGTTTTGTTATTAAAATTTTGA
>SJYC01140921.1:0-27112 GCA_006408675.1 Madoqua kirkii | reverse complement strand
GTAGGGCATTCGAGGACGTATCCTAATGGGCCCTGGAAGCAGCATTGCATCCTCATAAGCTGTAGGGCACTCAGGGGCATATCCCGAGAGGTCGCGAAGCAGAATTCTGTTCTCATAAGTTGTAGGGCACTCTTGGACATATCCGAAGGGGCCCGGGAAGCAGCCTTTTATCCTCCTAATGCATAGGGCAATCGGGGCTGTATTCCGAGAGGCCTTCGAAGCAGCATTCCATTCTCATAATTCCTAGGGCAATCAGGGATGTATCCTGAGTAGGACAGGAAGCAGCATTCCATCCTCATAAATTATAGGACCATGACATATCCGAAGGGGCCCGGGAAGCAGCCTTTTATCCTCCTAATGCATAGGGCAATCGGGGCTGTATTCCGAGAGGCCTTCGAAGCAGCATTCCATTCTCATAATTCCTAGGGCAATCAGGGATGTATCCTGAGTAGGACAGGAAGCAGCATTCCATCCTCATAAATTATAGGACCAGGGTGGGCATATCCTGAGGGGCCCAGAAACAGCATTCTGCCTCTGTAACATATAGGGTTGTGGGGGGAGTATCCCAAGGATCCCGGGAAGCAGCATTCTGTTTTCATAAATTGAACGGCCATGGGGGCATATCTTGGGAAGCCCAGGAAGCAGCATTCCATCCTCATAATTCACAGGGCACTCAGGGACGAATCCCAAGGAGCACAGGAAGCAGCATTCCGTCCTCATAATTCGTAGAAATATGGGGCCGAATTCCGAGTGTTCGGGAAGCAGGCTTCCTTCCTCATAATTCCTAGGTTTCTTAGGGGCGTATCCCTAGAAGTCCGGGAAGCAGCATTCCTTCCTCATAAATTATAAAGCAATGCGAGGAGTATCCCGAGTGGCCAGGAAAGCAGTATTCTCTCCTCGTAATTTGTAGAGTAAAGGGGGCTTCTTCTAAGGGGCCCAGGAAGCAGTATTCCATACTCATAATTCGAAGCAGCATGGAATGCTTATCCTGACAATTCCAGGAAGCAGCATTCTGTCCTGATAATTTGTATATTCATGGGTGGTTTTTTCCATGTGACCCGAGAAGCAGTATTGTGTCCTAATTCATAGGTCAAGAAGGGCTTATCCTGAGGGATCCGGGAAGCAGCATTCCGTCCACATATTTCGTTGGGCACTTGGCTGTGAACCCTGAAGGGCCCGTGAAGCAGCATGACGTCCTCATAATTCAAAGTGCATTTGGAGATGTATCCCACGTGGCCGGGGAAGCAGCATTCCTTCCTATATGTAGAGCACAAGGGGGCATATTTCAAAAAATGGCAAAGTAGCATTTTGTTCTCATAATTTGTAGGGCACTCCAAGATGTGTCCCGATGGACCCGAGAAGCATCATTCTGACCTCATAATTGGTAGGGCACTGGGGGCGTACCCTGAAGGGCCTGGGAAGCTTCATTCTGTCCTCATAACTCATAGGGCACTCGGGCACGTATGACAAGAAGCCCGGAAAGCAGCAATTCATCCTCATAATTCAAAGGGCATTCACGGGAGTATCCAGTTTGGCCCGTGTGGCAGCATTCTGTCCTCATAATTAGTAGGGCACTCGGCATATGCCAAGGGGCCCAGGAAGAAGCATTTTGTCCTCATAATTCATAGCGCCATGGAGAGCGTTTCCCTAGGGGCTTGGGAAGTAGCATTCGGACCTCAAAATTCTTAGGGCACTAGGGGGCGTATCCTGAGGGGCCCAGGAAGCAGCGTTCTGTCCTCATCACTCGTAGGGTACTCTTGGATATATCCCCAGTGGCCCGGGAAGCAGCATTCTGTCTTCAAAATTCATAGCGGCAAGGAGGGGGTATCCCCAGGGGCCCGGGAAGCAGCATTCTGACCTCATAATTCATAAGGCACTGGGAGGTGTATTCCGAGGGTCCCATGAAACAGACTTTTATTCTCCTAATGCATAGGGCAATCGGGGCCGTATTCCAAGAGGCCCGGGAAGCAGCATTCCATCATCATAATTCATAGGGCACTCAGGGATGTATTCTGAGGAGCACAGGAAGCAGAATTCCATCCTCATAATTTGCAGGACTATGGTGGGCATATCCTGAGCGGCCTGGAAACAGCATTCTGCCCATGTAATACATAGGGCGATGGGGGGAGTATCCTGAGGGTCTCAGGAAGGAGCATTCCATTTTCATGATTTGAATGGCCATGGGCGCATATCTCAAGAAGCCCAGGAAGCAGCATTCCATGTTCATAATTCAGAGGGCACTCAGGCACATTTCCTGAGGAGCACAGGAAGCAGCATTCTGTCCTCATAGTTTGTAGGGCCATGGAGAGCATATCCCAAGTGGCCTGGGAAGCAGCATTTCATCCTCGTAATTCGTAGGACCATACAAGGCTTATCTCGATGGGTCCTGGAAGCAGTATTCTGTCCTCATAATTCATAGAAATATGGGGGCTGAATCCCGAAGCTCCGAGAAGCAGCTTTTCATCCTCATAATTCCTAGGGCACCCCAGGGCATATCCAGAGGGGCCTGAAAAGCAGCATTTCATCCTGAAAAATCATAGGGTCATGGGGAACGTATCCCCAGTGGCCCGGGAATCAGCATGCCATCCTCATGATTCACAGCACACTCGGGGAATATCTGGAAGGGCCCGAGAAGCAGCAATCTGTCCTCATAATTTGTAGTGCACACAGGGACATATCCCGAAGTGCCAGAGAAGCAGCATTCTGTCCTCATAATTTGTAGGGCCATGGCGAGCATATCCGGAGGGGCCCGGTAAAACCATTCCATCCTCATAATTCGCAGCACACTCGGGGCATATTGGGAAGGGCCCGTGAAGCAGCATTCTGTTCTCATAATTCATAGGGCTCTCAGGGGTGTATCTTCAGGCGCCCTAAAAGCAGCATTCTGTCCTAATAATTCATAGGGCCATAGGAAGAGTATCCCAAGTGGTCGGAGGCAGCATTCCATCCTAATAATTAGTGGAACACACGGGGCTGTATCTAGAGGGGACCAGGGAGCAGCATTTCCCACTTTTAATACGTACGAAACTTGAGTGCGTATCCCGAGCGGCCCGAGAAGCAGCATTCCATCCTTAAATATCCTAGGGTCATGCGGGAGTAGCCCCAGGGGCCCGGGAAGCAGCATTCCCTCCTGTAATTCGGAGATCACTAGGGAGCGTATCCCAAGGGGATGGGGAAGTAACATTATGTTCTCATAATTCGCCGGGCACTGAGGGCGGGGGTCGGGTATCCTGAGGAACCCGGAAAGAAGCATTTTGTCCTCATAACACGTAGGGCACTCGGGGACATATTTCGAGAAGCCCGGGAAGCAAGATTCCATCATCATAATTTGAGAGGCACTCACGGGCATATCCCGAAGGGCCTGTGAAGCAACATTTTGTCCTCATAATTCCAAGGGCACTCGGGTCGTACACCGAGAGTCCCGGGAAGCAGAATTATATCATCATAACACGTAGGGCCATGGATGGCATTTCCAGAGGGGCCCAGCAAGCAGCATTCTATATTCTAAATTCATAGAAAACACGGGGATTATCCTCAGTGTCCCGGGAAGCAGCATTCCTTCCTCATAATTCATATAGCCATGGAGGACGTGTTACAAGTGGCTTGTGAAAAAGCATTCTGTCCTCATAATTTGTACGACCATGTGGAGGGGCATATCCTGAGGGACCTGGAAACAGCATTCTGCCCTTGTAATAGATAGGGTGATGGAGGGAGTATCCCAGGGGTGCGAGAAGCAGCATTTCATCCTAATTTGTAGGGCACTTGGAGGCGTATCCACAGAAGCCTGAGAAGCAGCATTCCTTCCTCATAATTGTTAGGACACTCCGGGGCGTATCCCGAGGCACCCTGAAAAGCAGCATTCCGTCCTAATAATTCTTAGGGCTATAGGGGAAGTATCCTGATTGGCCGGGAAAGCAGCATTCCATGCTCATAATTAGTACAACACTCAGGGGTGTATCCCTATTGGCCTGGGAAGCAGCATTCCATCCTCATAATTCGAAGGGCACTCAGGGGTGTATCCTTAGGGACCGGGGAAGAAGCATTTCCTCTTTTGATTCGTAGAGCACTATGGAGTGTATCCCGAGGGATGGGGAAGTATCATTGTGTTCTCATAATTCGTTGGGCACTGGGGGAGTTATCCTGAAAGGTCCGGGAAGCAGCATTTTGTCATCAATACTTGGAGTGCACTTGGGGACTTATGTCATGAAGCCCAGGAAGCAGCAATCCATCCTCATAATTCGAAGGACAGTCCCAGGAGTATCCAGTTTGGCCTGTGTAGCAGCATTCAGTCCTCATAATCAGTAGGGCACTTGAGGGTGTATTCTGAGAAGCACAGGAAGCATCATTCCGTCCTCATAATTGGGACGGCATTCGAGGACGTATCCTGATGGACCAGGAAAAGCAATGCATCCTCATAATTCGTAGGGCAATCAGGGGCATATCCCGAGGTTTCCTGAAGCAGAATTCCATCCTCTTAACTCGTAGGGCACTCTTGGACATATCCCGAGGGGCCCAGAAAGTAACATTTTATCCTCCTAATGCATAGGGCATTCGGGGCCCTTATTCTGAAAGGCCCAGGAAGAAGCACTCCATCCTCATAATTCATAGGGCCCTCAGGGACGTATCCTGAGGAGCACAGGAAGCAGCATTCTGCCCCTGTAATACATAGGGCGATGGGGTGAGTATCCCAAAGATCCTGGGAAGCAGCGTTTAGTTTTCATAATTCAAACGGCCATGGGGGCATAACTCGAGAAGCTCAGGAAGCAGCAATCCGTCCTCATAATTCGAAGGGCACTCCCGGGTGTATTCAGTTTGGCCCGTGTAGTAGCCTTCAGTCCTCATAATTGGTAGGGTATTTGAGGACGTATCCTGATGGTCCCTGGAGCAGCATTGTGTCCTGATTATTCGTAGGGCACTCGGGGGCATATCCGGAGGGGACCCGAAGCAGAATTCCATCCTCATAACTCATAGGCCATTCTTGGACATATTCTGAGGGGCCCAGGAAGCAGCCTTCTATTCTAATACATAGGGCACTCGGGGCCATATTCCAAGAGTCCCAGGAAGCAGCATTAAATCCTCATAATTCGTAGGGCACTCAGGGATGAAACCTGAGGAGCACAGGAGGCAGCATTCCATCCTCATAATTTGGAGGACCATGGTGGGCATATCCTGAGGGGCCCAGAAACAGCATTCTATCCCTGTAATACATAGGGCAATGGGGGGGAGTATCCCGAGTATCCTGGGAAGCAGCATTCCATTTTCATAATTCGAACGGCCATGGGGGCATATCTCGAGAAGCCCAGGAAGCAGCATTCCATCCTCATAATTCAGAGGGCACTCAGGAATGAATTCCGAGGAGCACAGGAAGCATCATTCCATCCTCATAATTTATAGGGCCATGGGGAGCATATTCTGAGAACCCCGGCAAAAGCGTTCTGACCTCACAATTCGCAGTACACTCGGGGCATATCTGCAAGGGCCTGTGAAGCAGCATTCCATCCTCATAATTCATAGGGCATTGAGAGGCGTATCCCGTGGGGACCAGGGAGCAGCAATTCCCCCTCTTAATACGTAGGGATCTTGGGGGCATATCCCAGTGGCCCGAGAGGCAGTATTCTGTCCTTATGATTCACAGTGCACTCCTGGCATATCCTGAAAGGCCCGGGAAGCAGCATTCCCTCCTATAATTCATAGAGCACTAGGGAGCATATCCCGAGGAGATTGGGAAGTAGCATTCCATTCTCATGATTCGTAGAGCACTGTGGGTGGGGGAATATCCTGAGGAACCCAGACAGAAGCATTCTGTCCTCATAACTCGTGGGGCATTTGGGCACAAATTTCGAGAAGCCTGGGAAGCAGCATTCCATCCTAATAATTTGAAAGGCACTCACGGGCATATCTTGCAAGGCCTGCGAAGCAACATTCCATCCTCATAATTCCTAGAGCACACAGAGCCATATGGCGATGGTCCCGGAAGCAGAATAATGCCATCCTAATTCATACGGCCATGGGTGGCATTTCCAAAGGGGCCCGGAAAGCAGCATTCTATATTCTTAATTCATAGAGAACTCAGGGCCTATCCTCAGTGTCCCGGGAAGCAGCATTACTTCCTCACAATTCATATAGCCATGAGGGGCGTATCTCAAGTGGCTGGTGAAAAAGCATTCTGTCCTCATAGTTCCTAGGGCCATGGGGGGGGGCATATCCTGAGGGACCTGGAAACAGCATTCTGCCCTTGTTATACATAGGGCCACGGGGTGAGCATCCAAGGGTCCCTGGAAGCAGCATTCCATCCTCATCATTTTTAGGGCATGTGCAGGCGTATGCCTAGAAGCCTGAGAAGCAGCATTCCGTCCTCATAACTTCATAGGGCACTCCGGGACATAGCCTGAGGGGCCCGAAAAGCAGCATTCCATCCTAATAATTTGTAGAGCCATAGGGGGAGTATCCTGAGTGGCCCAGAAAGTAGAATTTCATCCTCATAATTAATAGAACACTCAGGGGCTTATTCCTAGCAGCCTGGGAAGCAGCAATCCATCCTCATAGTTAGAAGAGCACTTGGGTGCTTCTCCTGAGGGGCCCAGGAAGCAGCATTCCATCCTCAAAATTCGGAGGACCATGGAGTGCTTCTTCTGACAATTCCAGGAAGCAGCATTCTATCCTCATAATTTGTAGATTCATGGGTGGCATTTCCCGAGTGGCTGGACAGTATTCTGTCCTCTTAATTCATAGAGTCAAGAAGGGCTTATCCTGAGGGGTCTGGGAAGCAGCATTCCATCCACATATTTTGTTGGGTACTCGGCTGCGAATCTCGAATGATTCGTGAATCAGCATTATGCCCTCATAATATGAAGTGCATTTGGGGGTGTATCCTACGTGGCGAAGGAAGCAGCATTTCCTCCTATAATTCGTAGAATACAAGGGGGCATATCCCAAAATGATGAGGAAGTAGCATTTTGTTCTCATAATTTGTAGGGCACTCAGAGACGTGTCCCAATGGACCCGAGAACCAGCATTCTGACCTCATAATTGGTAGGGCACTGGGAGGGGGTATCCTGAGGGGCCCGAGAAGCAGCATTTTGTCCTCATAACTCATAGGGCACTCGGGGACATATGAGAAGAAGCCCGGGAAGCAGCAATCCATCCTCATAATTCAAAGGGCATTTGCAGGAGTATCCAGTTTGGCCCGAGTAGCAGCATTCAGTCCTCATAATTCGTAGGGCACTTGGGGGCATATCCCGAGGGGTCCCGAAGCAGAATTTTGTTCTCATAACTCGTAGGGCATTCGGGGACATATCCTGACGGGTCCGGGAAGCAGCATTCTGTCCTCATAATTCATAGCGCCATGGACTTAATTTACCGAGGGGCCCGGGAAGCAGCATTCTGACCTGGTAATTCATAGGGAACTAGGAGGTGTATTCCAAGGGGCCCAGGAAGCAGACTTTTATCCTCCTAATGTGTAGGGCACTCAGGAATGTATTCCGAGGAGCACAGGAAGCAGCATTCCATCCTCATAATTTGGAGGACCATGATGGGAATATCCTGAGGGGCCAGGAAACAGCATTCTGCCCACGTAATGCATAAGGCGATGGGGGGAGTATCCTGAGGGTCTCGGGAAGACGCATTTCTTTTTCATAATACGAAGGGCCATGGGGGCATATCTCGAGAAGCCCGGAAAGCAGCATTCCGTTCTCACAATTCAGACGGCACTCAGGCATGTATGCCCAGGAGCACAGGAAGCAGCATTCTGTCCTCATAACTCGTAGGGCCATGGGGAGCATATTACGAGGGTCCTGGGAAGCAGCATTTCATCCTCATAATTCGTAGGACCATACAAGGCTTATTTCAGTGGGTCCAGGAAGAAGTATTCTGTCCTCAGAATTCGAAGGGCACTCGGAGGTGTATCCCGCAGGGCCTGGAAAGCAGCATTCTGTCCTTATATTTCGTAGAAATATGGGGCTGAATCCCGAGGCTCTGAGAAGCAGCCTTCCATCCTCATAATTCCTAGAGGACTCCAAAGCATATCCCGATGTGCCCGAAAAGCAGCATTCTGTCCTCGAAAATCGTAGGGTCATGGGGAAAGTATCCCCCGTGGCCCGAGAAGCAGCATTCTATCGTTATAATTCGTTGCACTTGGAACATATCCAGAAAGGCCCGTGCAGCAGCATTCCGTCCTCATAATTCATAGGCGACTCATGGGTGTTTCTTGAGGGGCCCGAAAAGCAGCATTCAGTCCTAATAATTCATAGGGCCATAGGGGGAGCATCCAAAGTGGCCCGGGAAGCAGAATTCCATCCTTATAATTAGTGGAACACGCGAGGCTGTATCCTGAGGGGACCAGGGAGCAGCATTTCCCCCTATTAATACTTAGGAAATTTGGGGGCATATCCCGAGTGTCCCGAGAAGCAGCATTCCGTCCTCAAAATTCCTAGGGTCATGGCGGGAATATCCCGAGTGGCCTGGCAAGCAGCATTCTATCCTCATGATTCAGAGCACACTTCGCGTGTATCTCGAAGGACCCGGGAAGCAGCATTCCCTCCTATAATTCGTACAGCACTAGGGACCATATTCTGAGGGGATGGGGAAGCAGCATTCTGTCCTCATAGTTCGAAGGGCACTCGGGGGAGTATCCTGAGGAACCAGGGAAGCAGCATTCCCTTCTATAATTTGTAGAGCACTAGGGAGCTTTTCCCGAATGGATGGGGAAGTAGAATTGTATTCTCATAATTCATAGGGCCCTTGGAGGCCTGTCCTGATGGGCCCGGGAAGCAGCATTGTGACTTCATAATTCGTAGGTTACTGGGGGATTATGCTGAGCGCCCTGGGAAGCAGCATTTTGTCCTCAATGTTTGCAGGGTACTCAGGGACATATGTCATGAAGCCCAGGAAGAAGCATTCCCTCCTCATAATTTGTAGATTCATGGATGGTGTTTTGCGTGCGGCCGGAGGAGCAGTATTCTGTCCTCCTAATTCATAGCATCAAGAAGGGCTTATCCTGAGGGGTCCGGGAAGCAGCATTCTGTCCACATATTTGGTTGGGCACTCGACTGCAAATCCCAAAGGGCCCTTGAAGCACCATTAAGTCCTCATAATTCAAACTGCATTCAGGGGTGTATCCCGCGTGGCTAGAGAAGCAGCATTCCCTCCTATAATTCGTAGAGCACAAGGGGGCATATCCCGAAAGGACGGGGAAGTATCATTTTGTTCTCATAGTTCGTAGGGCACTTGGAGACGTGCCACGATCGATGCGGGAAGTAGCATTCTGACCTCATAATTTATAGCGCCATGGAGGGCGTTTCCCGAAGTTTTCCTGGAAGTAGCATTCCATCCTCATAATTTGTAGGGCACTTGGGGGCGTATCCCCAGAAGCCAGAGAAACAGCATTCCGTCCTCATAATTAATAGGGCTCTCCGGGGTGTATCCCGAGGCGCCCGAAAAGTATCATTCCATCCTAATAATTCTTAGGGCCGTAGGGAGAGTATCCTTAGTGGCCCGGAAAGCAACATTCCATCCTCATAATTAGTAGAACACACAGGGGCATATCCCTAGTGTCCCGGGAAACAGCATTCTGTCCTCGTAGTTCGAAGGGCACTCAGGGTGTATCCTTAGGGACCGGGGAAGCAGCATTCCCTCCTATAATTGGTAGAACACTAGTCAGCATATCCCGAGGGGATCGGGAAGTAGAATTGTGTTCTCATAATTTGTAGGGCACTCGGAGGCTTGTCCCGATGGGCCCGGGTAGCAGCATTGTGACCTCATAATCTGTAGGGCACTGGGGGCTTATCCTAAGGGGCCCCGGGAAGCAGCATTTTGTCCTCAATACTTTGAGGGCACTCAGGGACATATGTCATCAAGCCCAGGAAGCAGAAATCCGTCCTCATAATTCGAAGGGCACTCCCGGGCATATACAGCTTGGCCCGTGTAGCAGCATTGAGTCCTCATAATTGGTAGGGCACTCGAGGGTGTATCCTGAGAACCACGGGAAGCAGCATTCCATCCTGATAGTTGGTAGGGCATTCGAGGATGTATCCTGGTTGCCCCGGGAAACAGCATTTTGTCCTCATAGTTCCTAGGGCACTCGGGGGCATATCCCAAGGGTCCTGGGAAGCAAAATTCCATTCTCATATTTCGTAAGGCACTCGCAGGTGAGTCCCGAGGAGCCTGAGAAGAAGCATTCTATCCTCATAAATCATAGGACGCTTGGGGACATATCCCGAGGGCCTCGGGAAGCAGCATGGTGTCCTCATAATTCATAGGGCCATGGGGGACGTTTCCCAAATGGCCCGGGAAGCAGCATTCCAACCTCATAATTCGTAATGCACTAGGAGGTATATTCCGAGGGGCCTGGAAAGCAGCCTTTTATCCTCCTAATGCATAGGATACTCGAGGACATATCCAGAGAGGCCGGTGAAAAATCATTCTGTTCTCATAGTTTGTAGGGCCTTGTGCGCCATATTTTGAGGGGCCTGGGATGCAGCATTCCTTCCTCATAATTCATGGGGCACTCTAGGCCATATTCTGAACGGCCCCTGAAGAAGCATTATTTTGTAAAGTTTTGTAGGGCATTCAGAGGCGTATTCCGAGGGTAACAGGAAGCAGATTTCCATCCTCATTTTCCTAGGGCCATGGGGAGCATATCCAACAGTGCCCAGGAAGCAGTTATCCGTCCTCATAAGTCGTTGGGCACTCGGGGGTACATCGGGGGTACATTTCATAGAAATATGTGGACCGAATCCCAAGTGTCCGGAAGCAGGCTTCCTTCCTCATAATTCCTAGGGCACTGAGGGGCGTATCCCTAGAAGCCCGGGAAGCAGCATTCCTTCCTCATAAATCATACGGCCATGGTGAGAGTATCCCGAGTGGCCTGGACAGCAGTATTGTGTCCTCATAATTCATAGAGTAAAGGGGGACTTCTCCTGAGGGGCCCAGGAGGCAGCATTCCATCCTCATAATTCGAAGGACCATGGAGTGCTTATCCTGACAACTCCGGGAAGCAGCATTCTGTCCTCATATTTTGTTGATTCCTGGGTGGCATTTCGCGTGCGGCCGGAGAAGCTGTATTCTGTCCTCCTAATTCATAGGGTAAAGAAGGGCTTATCCTGAGGGCTCCGGGAAGTAGCATTCCGTCCACATATTTTTTGTGGGCACTCGGCTGTGAATCCCGAAGCGTCTTTGAAGCAGCATTATGTCCTCATAATTCAAAGTTATTTCGAGAGTGTATCCCACGTGGCCGGGGAAACAGCATTCCCTCCTATAATTCGTAGAGCACAAGGAGGTGTATTTTGAAAGAATGGGGAAGTAGCATTCTGTCCTCATAACTCATAGGGCACTCAGGGACGTATGACAAGAAGCCTGGCAAGCAGCAATCTATCCTCATATTTCGAAGTGCTTTCCCCTGAGTATCCAGTTTGGCCTGTGTAGTAGCATTCAGTGCTCATAATTAGTAGGGCACTCGGGGGCATATTCCAAAGGGTCTCGAAGCAGAATTCTGTCCTCATAAATTGTAGGGCACTCTTGGACATATCCGAGGGGCCCAGGAAGCAGCATTCTGTCTTCATAATTTATAGCACCACGGAGGGCGTTTCCCCAGATGCCTGGGAGGCAGCATTCTGACCTCATAATTCATAGGGAACACGGAGGTGTATTCTGTGGGCCCCGGGAGGAAGACTTTTATCCTCCTAATGCATAGGGCACTCAGGGATGTATCCCAAGGAGCACAGGAGGCAACATACCATCTTCATAATTTGTAGAACCATGGTGGGCCTATCCTGAGGGGCACGGAAAAAGCATTCTGCACTTGTAATACACAAGGTGATGGGGGGAGTATCCTGAGGGTCCCGGGAAGCAGCATTCCATTTTCATAATTCGAACGGCAATGGGGCATATCTCGAGAAGCCCAGGAAGCAGCATTCTGCCCTTGTAATTCAGAGGGCACTCGGGATGTATCCAGAGGAGCACAGGAAGCAGCATTCCATCCTCAAAAATCCTAGGGCCATGGGGGGAGTATCCCGAATGTCCCGGGAAGCAGCATTCCAATCTCATGATTCAGAGCCCACTCAGAGCGTATCGCAAATGACCTGGGAAGCAGCATTCCCTCCTATAATTCTTAGAGCACTAGGGAGCGTTTTCGAGGGGATGGGAAGGTAGAATTCCATTCTCATAATTCGTAGGGCACTGGAAGGGGGGGGGTATCCTGAGGAACCTGGCAAGAAGCATTCTGTCCTCATAACATGTAGGGCACATGGCGACATTTTTCAAGAAGCCTGGGAAGCAGCATTCCGTCCTCAAAATTTATAGGGCCATGGGGAGCATATCCCGAGGGGCCTGGAAAAAACATTCTTGCCTCATAATTCACAGCAATCTTCGGGCATATCCGGAAGGGCCTGGGAAGCAGCATTCTGTCCTCATAATTCTTAGCCTACTCAGGGGTGTATCCTCAGAAGCCCAGAAAGCAGCATTCCATCCTCATATTTCATAGGGCACTCAGGGGCATATCCCGAGTGGCCCAAAAAGCAGCATCCAGTCCTAATAATTCGTAGGGCCATAGGGAGAGTTTCCCTAGTGGTTCTGGAAGCAGCATTCCATCCTCATAATTCGTGGAACACTTGAGGCTGTATCCCAAGGAGACCACGAAACAGCATTTCCCCCTCTTAATACGTAGGGAACTTGGGGGCATATCCTGAGGGGCCCGGGAAGCAGCATTCCATCCTCATAATTCGTAGGATCATACAAAGCTTATCTCGATGGTCCGGCAAGCACTATTCTGTCCTCATAATTCATAGGGCACTCGGGGGTGACTTCATGTTTCGTAGAAATATGAGGGCTGAATCCCGGGGCTCCGAGAAGCACTCTTCCGTTATCATAATTCCTAGGGCACTCCGGGGCATATCCCAAGGGGCCCAAAAAGCAGCATTCCATCCTTAAAAATTGAAGGGTCATGGGGAAAATATCCCCAGTGGCCCAGGAAGCAGCATTCCATCCTCATAATTTGCAGCACATTCAGGGAATATCCGGAAGGGCCAGGGAAGCAGCATTCTGTTCTCATAATTTGTAGGACACACAGGGACATATCCCGAGGTGCCAGGGAAGCAGCATTCCATCCTCACAATTTGTAGAGCACTCGGGGGCATATACCCAGAAGCCCAAGAAGGAGCACTCCATCCTCATATTAATAGGGCACTCCAAGGTGTATCCCGAGGGGCCGTAAAAAGCAACATTCCATCATAATAATTCTTAGGGCCATAGGGAGAGTATCCTGAGCGGCCTGGAAAGCAGCATTCCACCATCATAATGAGTAGAACACTCAGGGGCATATCCCAAGCGGCCTGGAAAGCAGCATTACAACCTCATAATTCAAAGTGCATTCTGGCGTGTATCCCACATGGCTGGGTAAGGAGCATTCCCTCCTATAATTTGTAGAGAACAAGGGGTCGTATCCCGAAAGCACAGAGAAGCAGCATTCTGTCCTCAAAACTGGTAGGGCACTTGGGGATGTATGACATGAAGCAAGGCAAGCAGCAATCCATCCTCTTAATTCGAAGGGCATTCGCTGGAGTATCCAGTTTGGCCCGAGTAGCAGCATTCTGTCCTCATAATTCGTAGGGCACTCAGGGATGTATCTCGAGGCGTCAGGGAAGCAGCATTCCATCCTCATAATTTATAGGGCCAAGGGGAGCATATCCCGATAGGCTCGGAAAAAGCATTCTGTCCTCATAATTCACAGCACACTTGTGCCATATCAAGAATGGACCCGGGAGCAGCATCTGTCCTCATATTTCGTAGGGCACTCGGAAGTGTATACCCAGAAGCCCGGAAAACAGCATTCCATCCTCAAAATTCATAGGGCAATAAGGGGCATATCTTGAGGGGCCCGAAAAGCATGATTCGGTCCTAATAACTTGTAGGGCCATAGGGAGAGTATCCTGAGTGGCTCTGGAAGCAACATTCCATCCTCATAATTAGTGGAAAACTCGGGGCTGTATCCCAAGGGATCAGGGAGCAGCATTTGCTCCCGTTATTACATAGGAAACTTGGGGACTTATCCTGAGCAGACCAAGAAGAAGCATTACATCCTCAAAAATCCTAGGGTCATGGGGGGAGTATCCCAAATGGCCCAGGAAGCAGCATTCCGTCCTCATAATTCATAGGGCACTGTGGGGCATATCCCTAGAATCCCCGGAAGAAGCATTCCTTCCTTGTAAATCATGGGGCCATCAGGGGAGTATCCCGAGTGGCCTGGAAAGCAGTATTCTGTCCTCATAATTCAAAGAGTAAAAGGGGGCTTCTCCTGAGGGGCACAGGAAGCAGCATTCCTTCCTCATAATTCGAAGGACCATGGTATGCTTCTCCTGACAATTCCGGGAAGCAGCATTCTGTCATCATAATTTGTAGATTCATGGGTGGCATTTCACGTGTGGCCCGAGAAGCACTATTCTGTCCTCCTAATTCCTAGGGTCAAGAAGGGCTTATTCTGAGGGGTTCAGGAAGCAATATTCTATCCACATATTTCTTTGGTCACTCAGTTGCGAATCTTGAAGGTCCCGTGAAGCAGCATTACGTTCTCATAAGTCGAAGTGCATTCGGGGGTGTATCTTGCATGACCGGGGAAGCAGCATTCCCTCCTATATTTCATAGAGCCCAAGAGGGCATATTTCAAAAGAACGGGTAAATAGCATTTTGTTTTCATAATTCTTAGAGCACTCGGACACGTATCCCGAGGAGCACAGAAAGCATCATTCCGTCCTCATAATTTGTAGGGCCATGTGGATTACATCCCGAGGGAAATGGAAAAAGCATTCTGGCCTCATAATTCACAGCACACTCCGGGCATATCTGGAAGGGCTCGGGAAGCATCATTCTGACCTCATATTTCATAGGACACTCAGGGAGTTATCTTGAGGTTCCAGGGAAGCAGCATTCCATCCTCATAATTTATAGGACGACGTGGACATATCCTGAGGGGCCCTGAAACAGCATTCTGCCCCTGTAATACATAGGGCCATGGGGGCAGTATCCCGAGGATTCCGGGAAGCAGCATTCCATTTTCACAATTCGAACGGCCATGGGAGCATATCTCTAGAAGCCCAGGAAGCAGCATTCTGTCCTCATAATCCAGAGGGCACTCAGGGATGAACCCCAAGGTGCACAGGAAGCAGCATTCCGTCCTCACAATTTGTAGGGCCATGGGGAGCATATACCGAGGGGCCCAGAAAAAGCGTTCCATCCTCATAATTCACAGCACACTCAGGGCATATCTGGACGGGCCCGTGAAGCAGCATTCCATCCTCATAATTCATAGGTCATTCAGGGGCATATCCCGTTGGGCCCAAAAAGCAGCATTCGGTCCTAATAATTCATAGGGCCATAACGGGAGTATCCCAAGTTGCCCGGGAATCAGCTTTCCATCCTCATAATTAGTGGAACACTCGGGGCTGTATCTTCAGGGGACCAGTGAGAAGCATTTCCCCCTCTTAATAAGTAGGAAACGTGGGGACGTATTCCAAGTGGCCTGAGAAGCAGCATTCCTTCTAAAAAATTCTGGGGTCATGGGAGGAGTATCCCGAGTGGCCCCAGAAGCAGAATTCTCTTCTCATGATTCAGAGCCCAATCATGGCATATCCCGAAGGGCCCGGCAAGCAGCATTCCTGCCTATAATTCGTAGAGCACTAGGGAGCGTATCCCGAGGGTATGGGGAAGTAGCATTCCATTCTCATAATTCATAGGGCACTGGGGGTGAGGGGTATCCTGAGGAACACGGAAATAAGCATTCTGTCCTCATAACGCATGGGGCACATGGGGACAAATTTCAAGAAACCTGGGAAGCAACATCCCATCCTCATAATTCATAGGGCACTCAGGGCCGTATGTGGAGGGTCTCGGCAGCAGAATTATGTCATCATAATTCATAGGGCCATGGCTGGCATTTCCAGAGGGGCCCGTCTAACATCATTCTATATTCTTAATTCATAGAGAACTCGGGGCCTATCCTCAGTGTCCCTGGAAGCAGCATTCCTTCCTCATAATTTGTATAGCCAATGGGGTCGTATTTCAAGTGGCTCGTGAAAAAGCATTCTGTCCTCATAATTTGTAGGGCCATGGGGGGGGGGCTATCCTGAGGGACCTGGAAACAGCATTCTGCCCTTGTAATACATAGGGCGCAAAGAGGAGTATTCCGAGGGTCGAGGGAAGCAGCCTTCCATCCTCATAGTTCGAAGGGCTCTTGGGGGTTTATCCTGAGGGACTGGGGAAGAAGCATTCCCTTTTATAATTCGTAGAGCACTAGGGAGTGTATCCCGAGGGGATGGGGAAGTAGAACTGTGTTCTCATAATTCGTAGGGCACTCAAAGGCCTGTCCCAATAGGCCCGGGAAGCAGCATTGTCATCTGATAATTTGTAGGGCACTTGGCGGATTATCCTGAGGGCCCCGGAAAGCAGCATTTTGTCCTCAATACTTGGAGGGCACTCGGGGACATATGTCATGAATCCCCGGAAGCAGCAATCCCTCCTCATAATTCGAAGGAGACTTCCAGGAGTATCCTGTTTGGTCTGTGTAGCAGCATTCAGTTCTGATAGTTGTTAGGACACTCGAGGGTGTATCCTGAGAAGCACGGGAAGCAGCATTCCGTCCTCATAATTTGTAGGGCCACAGGGAGTATATCCCGAGAGTCCCGGATAAAGCATTCTGCCCTCATAATTCACAGCACCCTCGGGGCATATCCGGAAGGGCCCGTGAAGCAGCACTCCATCCTCATAATTCATAGACCATTCAGGGGCTTATCCCGAGGGGCCTAAAAAGCAGCATTCGATCCTAATAATTCATAGGGCCATAGGAGGAATATCCCGAGTGGCCCGGAAAGCAGCATTGTGTCCTCATATTTCGTAGAAATATGGGGGTTGAATCCCCGGGCTTTGAGAAGCAACTTTCCATCCTCATAATTCCTAGGGTGCTCAGGGGCATATCCCAAAGGCCTTAAAGAAACTTTCTCTTTTCAAAAATCGTAGAGTCATGGTGAAGTATCCCCAGATGCCCGGGAAGCAGCATGCCATCCTCATACTTCATAGGGCACTCAAGGACGTATCTCAAGGTGCCAGGGAAGCAGCATTCTGTCCTCATAATTCGTAAGGCACTTGGGGGTGCATCCTCAGAAGCCCGGAAAGCAGCATTTCAATTTCATAGCTCATAGACCACTCAGGAGCAATCCGGAGGGGCCTGAAAAGCAGCATTTGGTCCTAATGATTAGTAGGGCCATAGGGAGAGAATGCATTCCATCCTCATAATTTGTAGGGCCATGGAAAGCATATTCCGAGAGGCCCGGAAAATCATTCTTTCCTGATAATTCTCAGCACATTCCAGGCATATCCGGAAGGGCACGGGAAGCAGCATTCTGTCCCCATAATTCGTAGGGCACTTAGGGGTGTATCCCCAGAAGCCCGGGAAGCAGCATTCCGTCCTCATAATTCAGAAGGCACTCAGGCACGTATCCGGAGAAGCACAGGAAGCAGCATTCCATCCTCAAAATTTGTAGGGCCATAGGGAGCATATTCCAAAGGGTCTGGAAAAAGCATTTCGTCCTCATAGTTTGCAGCACACTCGAGGCATAACCGGAAGGGCCCGTGAAGCACTACTCCATCCTCATAATTCATAGGGCACTAAGGGGTGTATCCTGAGGGCCCTGAAAGCAGCATTGGTCCTGATAATTCATAGGGCCATAGGGAGAATATCTCGAGTGGCCCAGGAACCAGTATTGTGTCCTCATATGAGGGCTGAATCCTGGGGCTCTGAGAAGCAGCCTTCCGTGCTCATGATTCCTAGGACGCTTAGGCGCATATCTCAAAGGACCGAAAGATGCTTTCTGTTCTCAAACATCCTAGGGTCATGGGGGAAGTATCCCCAGAGGCCTGAGAAGCAGCATTCGATCCTCATATTTCGTAGGGCACTCAGGTACATATCCCGAGTTGCCAGGGAAGCAGCATTCCATCCTCATAATTTGTAAGGCCATGGGGAGCATATCCCGATGTGCCCGAAAAAAGTATTTCTTCCTCATAACTCTCAGCACACTCCAGGCATATCTGAAAGGGCCCTGAAAGCAGCATTCTGTCCTCATAATTCATAGGGCACTCGGGGGTGTATTCCCAGAAGCCCGGAAAGCAGCTTTCCATACTGATATTTCATAGGGCAATCAGGGGCCTATACCGAGGGGCCCAAAAAACAGCATTTGGTCCTAATAATTCATAGGGTCATAGGGAGAGTATCCTGAGTGGCCCTGGAAGCAGCATTCCATCCTGATAAATAGTGGAACACTCAGCACTGTATCCCGAAAGAACCAGGGAGCAGCATTTCCCCTGCTTAATAGCTTAATATGTAGGGAACTTGGGGGCATATCCCGAGAGGCCCAAGAAGCAGCATTCCATCCTCAAAAATCCTAGGGTCATGGGGGGAGTATTACGAGTGGCCCGGGAAGCAGCATTCCATCCTCATACTTCATAGGGCACTCAGGGACTTATCTCGAGGTGTCAGGGAAGCAGCATTCCATCCTCCTACTTTTTAGGGCCATGGGGAGCATATCCTGATGGGCCTGGAAAAAGCATTCCTTCCTCATAATTCTCAGCACACACCGGGAATATCAGGAAGGGACCGGGGAGCAGCCTTCCTTCCTCATAATTCCTAGGACGCTTGGGGGCATATCCCAAAGGCCCAAAAGAAGCTTTCCTTTCTCAAAAATCGCAGGGTCATGGGGGAAGTATCCCCAGAAATCCTGGAAGCAGCATTCCTTCCTCAAAATTCGTAGGGCACTCAGGGGCGTATCCCGAGAAGCACAGGAAGCAGCATTCAGTCCTCAAAATTTGTAGGGCCATAGGGAGCATATCCTGAAGGGCCCGGGAAAAGCATTTTGTCCTCATAGTTCCCATGCAACACACTCGAGGCATAACCAGAAGGGCCCCTGAAGCACCAATCCATCCTCATAATTCATAGGGCACTAAGGGGCGTATCCTGAGGGCCCCGAAAAGCAGCATCATTTCTAATAATTCATAGGGCCATGGGGACATATCCCTATGGGCCTGGAAAAAGCATTCCTTCCTCATAATTCTCAGCACACTCCGGGAATATCAGGAAGGGCCCAGGAAGCTGCCTTCAGCCCTCATAATTCCTAGGACGTTCGGGGGCATATCCCAAAGGCCTGAAAGAATCTTTCCTTTCTCAAAAATCGTAGGGTCATGGGGGAAGTATCCCCAGATGTCCTGGAAGCAGCATTCCATCCTCAAAATTTGTAGGGCACTTAGGGACGTATCTCGACGTGCCAGGGAAACATCATTCCATCCTCATAATTTGTAGGGCCATGGGGAACATATCCCGAGGGGCCCAGAAAAGGCATCCCATTCTCATAATTCAAAGCACACTCGGGGCATATCTGGAAGGGCCCGGGAAGCAGCATTCTGTCCTCATAATTCATAGGGCACTCAGGGGTGTATTCCCAGAATCCGGGAAAGCAGCATTCCATCCTCATAATTCATAGGACACTCAGGGGCCTATTCCGATGGGCCTGAAAAGCAGCATTCTTTCCTCAAAAATCATAGGGCCATGGGGGGAGTATCCGCAGTGGTCCTGGAAACAGCATTCCATCCACATAATTAGTGGAACACTCAAGGCTGTATCCCGAGGAGAACAGGGAGCAGCATTTCCGCTTCATAATATGTTGGGAACTTGAAGGCGTATCCCCAGGGGCCTGGGAATCAGCATCCCTTCCTTATAATTTGTAGGACTGTACAAGACTTATCTCAATTGGTCCGGCAAAAAGTATTCTGTCCTCATAATTCGTAGGGCACTCGGGGGTGTATCCCGAGGGTCCTGGTAGGCAGCATTCTGTCCTCATATATCATAGAAATATGGGGGCTGAATCCCGAGGCTCCAAGAAGCAGCCTTCCGTCTTCATAATTCCTAGAGCACTCCGGGGCATATCCCGAGGGGTCCAAAAAGCAGCATTTCATCCTCAAAAACCGTAGGGTGATGGGGAAAGTATCCCCAGTGGCCCAGCAAGCAACATTCCATCCTCATAATTCGCAGCACACTCCAGGAACGTCAAGAAGGGACCGGGAAGCAGCATTCTGTTCTCATAATTCATAGGGCAGTCAGGGACGTATCTCAAGGTGCCAGGGAAGCAGCATTGTGTCCTCGTAATTCGTAGGGCACTCGGGGGCATATCCCAAGGGTCCCGGGAAGCAAAATTCCATCCTCATAATTTGTAGGGCACTTGCGGATGAGTCCCGACGAGCCCGAGAAGAAGCATTCTATCCTCATAATTCATAGAATACTCGGGGACATATCCCAAGGGCCTCGGGAAGCAGCATTCTGTCCTCATAATTTATAGCGCCATGGTGGACGTTTCCCAAAGGGCCCGGAAAGCAACATTCCAACCTCATAATTCGTATGGCACTCGGAGGTGTATTCCGAGGGGCCTGGGAAGCAGACTTTTATCCTCCTAAGGCCTAGGGTCCTCGGGGGCATATACCGAGAGGCCGGGGAAGAATCATTCCCTTCTCATAGTTGATAGGGCCTTGTGCGGCATATTTTAAGGAGCCCGGGAAGCAGCTAGGCCACTCTGGGGCGTATGCTGAGGGGCCTGGGAAGCAGCATTCCTTCCCCATAATTTATGGGGCCCTCAAGGGCATATTCTCAAGGGCCAATGATGAAGCATTCTTTTGTAAAGATTCGTAGGGCATTCAGGGGCGTATTCCGAAGGTAACAAAAAGCAGATTTCCATCCTTGTTTTGCTATGACCATGGGGACCATATCCCACAGTGCCCAGGAAGCAGTTATCCGTCCTCATAATTCATAGGGCACTCGGGGGTAGATCCTGAGGTCCCCAGAAAGCAGCATTCCATCCTCATAATCCGTAGAAATATGCAGACCGAATCCCAAGTGTCCGGAGGCAGCATCCTTCCTCATAATTCCTAGGGCACTGAGGGGCGTATCCCTAGAAGCCCTGGAAGCAGCATTCCTTCCTCATAAATCATAGGGCCATGGGGGGAGTATGCCGCGTGGCATGGAAGGCAGTATTCTGTCCTCATAATTCGTAGAGTATAGGGGGGCTTCTTCTGAAGGGCCCAGGAAGCAGCATTCCATTCTCATAATTCAAAGGACCATGGAGTGCTTATCCTGACAACTCTGGGAAGAAGCATTCTGTCCTCATAATGTGTAGATTCATGGGTGGTGTTTCGCGTGCAGCTGGAGTAGCAGTATTCTGTCCTCCTAATTCATAAGGTAAAGAAGGGCTTATCCTGAGGAGTCCGGGAAGCAGCATTTCATCCACATATTTCGTTGGGCACTCGGCTGTGAATCCACAGGGGCCCGTGAAGCAGCATTACATCCTCATAATTCGAAGTGCATTCCGGTGTGTATCCTGCCTGGCCAGGGAAGAAGCATTCCCTCCTATAATTCGTAGAGCACAAGGGGGTGTATTCCGAAAGGACGGAGATGTAGCATTCTGTCCTCATAACTCGTAGGGCACTTGGCGACGTATGACAAAAAGCCCCCAAGCAGCAATCCATCCTCATAATTCGAAGGGCATTCGCGAGAGTATCCAGTTTGGCCTGTGTAGCAACATTCAGTCCTCATAATTAGTAGGGCACTCAGGGGCATATCCCAAGGGGTCCCGAAGCACAATTCCATCCTCATAACTCGTAGGGAACTCTTGGACATATCCCGACGGGCCCGGGAAGCAGCATCCTGTCTTCATAATTCATAGCGCCATAGAGGACGTTTCCCCAGGGGCCTGGCAGGCAGCATTCCGACCTCATAATTCGTAGGGCACAGTAAGGCGTATTTCGCGGGGCTCGGGAAGCAGACTTTTATCCTCCTAATGCATAGGGCACTCAGGAATGTATCCGGAGGAGCACAGGAAGCAGCATTCCGTCCTCATAATTTGTTGGACCATGGTGGGCATATCCCGAGGGGCCCAGAATCAGCATTCTGCCCCTGTAATACATAGGGCAATGGGGGGGTATCCTGAGGGTCCCGTAAAACAGCATTCCATTTTCATAATTTGAACGGCAATGGGGCATATCTCGAGAAGCCTGAGAAGCAGCATTCCGTTCTTATATTTCAGAGGGCACTCAGGGACATATCCCGAGGAGCACAGGAAGAAGCATTCCATCCTCATCGTGGCATGGAAGGCAGTATTCTGTCCTCATAATTCGTAGAGTATAGGGGGGCTTCTTCTGAAGGGCCCAGGAAGCAGCATTCCATTCTCATAATTCAAAGGACCATGGAGTGCTTATCCTGACAACTCTGGGAAGAAGCATTCTGTCCTCATAATGTGTAGATTCATGGGTGGTGTTTCGCGTGCAGCTGGAGTAGCAGTATTCTGTCCTCCTAATTCATAAGGTAAAGAAGGGCTTATCCTGAGGAGTCCGGGAAGCAGCATTTCATCCACATATTTCGTTGGGCACTCGGCTGTGAATCCACAGGGGCCCGTGAAGCAGCATTACATCCTCATAATTCGAAGTGCATTCCGGTGTGTATCCTGCCTGGCCAGGGAAGAAGCATTCCCTCCTATAATTCGTAGAGCACAAGGGGGTGTATTCCGAAAGGACGGAGATGTAGCATTCTGTCCTCATAACTCGTAGGGCACTTGGCGACGTATGACAAAAAGCCCCCAAGCAGCAATCCATCCTCATAATTCGAAGGGCATTCGCGAGAGTATCCAGTTTGGCCTGTGTAGCAACATTCAGTCCTCATAATTAGTAGGGCACTCAGGGGCATATCCCAAGGGGTCCCGAAGCACAATTCCATCCTCATAACTCGTAGGGAACTCTTGGACATATCCCGACGGGCCCGGGAAGCAGCATCCTGTCTTCATAATTCATAGCGCCATAGAGGACGTTTCCCCAGGGGCCTGGCAGGCAGCATTCCGACCTCATAATTCGTAGGGCACAGTAAGGCGTATTTCGCGGGGCTCGGGAAGCAGACTTTTATCCTCCTAATGCATAGGGCACTCAGGAATGTATCCGGAGGAGCACAGGAAGCAGCATTCCGTCCTCATAATTTGTTGGACCATGGTGGGCATATCCCGAGGGGCCCAGAATCAGCATTCTGCCCCTGTAATACATAGGGCAATGGGGGGTATCCTGAGGGTCCCGTAAAACAGCATTCCATTTTCATAATTTGAACGGCAATGGGGCATATCTCGAGAAGCCTGAGAAGCAGCATTCCGTTCTTATATTTCAGAGGGCACTCAGGGACATATCCCGAGGAGCACAGGAAGAAGCATTCCATCCTCAAAAATCCTAGGGCCATGGGGGGAGTATCCCCCATGCCTGGGGAAGCAGCATTCCTTCCTATAATTCGTAGTGAACAAGGACTCGTATCCCAAAAGGACGGAAAAGCAGCATTCTGTCCTCGTAACTCGTAGGGCATTTGGTGACGTATGACAAGAAGCCCGGCAAGCAGCAATCCATCCTGATAATTCGAAAGGCATTCGCAGGAGTATCCAGTTTGGCCTGTGTAGCAGCATTCTGTCCTCATAATTTATAGGGCACTCAGGGATGTATCTCGAGGTGTCAGGGAAGCAGCATTTCACCTCAGAATTCGTAGGGCCATGGGGAGCATATCCCCATGGTCTCAGAAAAAGCATTCTGTCCGCATAATTCACAGCACACTCGCGCCATATCCGCAATGGACACGGGAGCAGCATTCTGTCCTCATAATTCATACGGCACTCAGGCGCATATCTTGAGCGGCCCGAAAAGCATGGTTCGGTCATAATAATTTGTAGGGCCTTAGGGAAAGTATCCTGAGTAGCCCTGGAAGCAGCATTCCATCCTCATAATTAGTGGGACACTCGGGGCTGTATCCAGAGAGGACCAGGGAGCAGCATTTGCTCCCCTTAATACATAGGAAACGTGGGGGCATATTCCGAGCTGCTCGAGAGGCAGCATTCCATCCTCAAAAAATCCTAGGGTCATGAGGGGAGTATCCGGAATGGTCCAGGAAGCAGCATTCCATCTTTATGATTCAGAGTGCACTCCAGGCTTATCTGCAAGGGCCCGGGAAGCAGCATTCCCTCCTATAATTCCTAGAGCACTACGGAGGATATCCCGAGGGGATGTGGAAGTAGCATTCCATTCTCATAATTCGTAGGGCACTGGGCGGGGGGGAAGGTATCCTGAGGAACCCAGTAAAAAGCATTCTGTCTTCATAACACATAGGGTAGTCAGGGATATATTTTGAGAAGCCTAAGATGCAGAATTCCATCCTCATAATTCATATAAAAATGAGGACCAAATCCCGAGTGTCCGGGAAGCAGCCTTCCTTCCTCATAAATCCTAGGGCACTGAGGGGCATATTCTGAGAAGCCCAGGAAGCAGTATTCCTTCCTCATAAATCATAGAGCCATGGGGGGAGTATCCCGAGTGGCCTGGAAAGCAGTATTCTGTCCTCATAATTCGTAGAGTAAAGGGGGCATATCTTGAGCGGTCCCGAAGCAGAATTCCGTCCCCATAACTCGTAGGGCACACGGGGACATATCCTGAGGTGGCCAGGAAGCAGCCTTTTATTCTTCTAATGCATAGGGCACTTGGGGCCATATTCCAAGAGGCCCAGGAAGCAGAATTCCATCCTCATAATTTGTAGGACCATGGTGGGAATGTCCTGAGAAGCCCGGAAACAGCCTTCTGCCCCTGTAATACATAGAGCCATGGGGGCAGTATCCCAAGGATCCCAGGAAGAAGCATTCCGTTTTCATAATTCGAATGGCCATGGGGGAATATATCGAGAAGCCCAGGAAGCAGCATTCCGTCCTGATAATTAGGGAACACTCGGGACTGTAACCTGAGGGGACCAGGGAGCAGCATTTCCTTCTCTTAAATGTAGGGAACATGGGGGCGTATCCCGAGCAGCCCGAGAAGCACCATTCCGTCCTCAAAAATCTTAGGTTCATGGGGGGGGGGGGGGCCCAGAGTCCTGTAATACATAGAGCCATGGGGGCAGTATCCCAAGGATCCCAGGAAGAAGCATTCCGTTTTCATAATTCGAATGGCCATGGGGGAATATATCGAGAAGCCCAGGAAGCAGCATTCCGTCCTGATAATTAGGGAACACTCGGGACTGTAACCTGAGGGGACCAGGGAGCAGCATTTCCTTCTCTTAAATGTAGGGAACATGGGGGCGTATCCCGAGCAGCCCGAGAAGCACCATTCCGTCCTCAAAAATCTTAGGTTCATGGGGGGGGGGGGGATCCAGAGTGGCCCAGGAAGCAGCATTCTGTCCTCATGATTCAGAGTGCACTCCAGGCGTATCCCAAAGGGCCCGGGAAGCAGCATTCCCTTCTGTAATTCGTAGAGCACTAGGGAGCGTATACCAATTGGATGGGGAAATATGATTCCGTTTTCATAATTCGTAGGGCAGTGGCGGGGGGAGGCATCCTGAGGAACCTGGAAAGAAGTATTCTGTCCTCATTGCTCGTGGGTCACTCGGGGACAAATTTTGAGAAGCCTGAGAAGCGGCATTCCAACCTCATAGTTCGTAAGGCACTCACGGGCATAATTTGAAGGGCTTGTGAAGCAACATTCCATCCTTATAATTCATAGGGCACTCAGGGCGGTATGTGGAGGGTCTCGGCAGCAGAATTATGTCATCATAATTCATAGGGCCATGGCTGGCATTTCCAGAGGGGCCAGGCAAGCAGCATTCTATATTCTTAATTCATAGAGAACTCTGGGCCTATGCTCAGTGTCCCGGGAAACAGCATTCCTTCCTCATAATTCGTATTGCCAATGGGGGCGTATCTCAAGTGGCTCGTGAAAAAGCATTCTGTCCTCATAATTTGCAGGGCCATTGGATGGGGCATATCTTGAGGGACCTGGAAAGAGCATTCTGGCCTTGTAATACATAGGGCGACATGGAGAGTATCCCGAGCATCCCAGGAAGAAGCATTCCATCCTCATAGTTCGAAGGGCACTCGGGGGTTTATCCTGAGGGAACAGGAAAGCAGCATTCCCTCCTATAATTCGTAGAGCACCTGGGAGCGTACCCCCAGGGGATGGGGAAGCAGAATTGTGTTCTCATAATTCGTAGAGCACTCGGAGGCCTGTCCCAATGGGCCCAGGAAGCAGCATTGTCACCTAATATTTTGTAGGGCACTGAGCGGGTTATTCTGAGGGCCCCAGGAAGCAGCATTTTGTCCTCAATACTTGGAGGGCACTCTGGGACATTTGTCCTGAAGCCCAGGAAGCAGAAATCCGTCCTCATAATTCAAAGGGCACTGCCGGGAGTATCCAGTTTGGCCCGTGTAGCAGCATTCAGTCCTCATAATTGGTAGGGCACTCGGAGGAGTATTCCCAGAAGCCTGGGAATCAGCATTCTGTCCTTAAAATTCGTACAAATATGGGGGCCGAATCCCGAGTGTTCAGGAAGCAGCCTTGCTTCCTCATAATTCCTAGGGCACTTAGGGGCGTATCCCTAGAAGTCCGGGAAGCAGCATTCCTTCCTCATAAATCATAGGGCCATGGGGAGAGTATCCTGAGTGGCCTGGAAAGCAGTATTCTGTCTTCATAATTCGTAGAGTAAAGGGGGGCTTCTCCTGAGGGGCCCAGGAAGTGGGGGCCGAATCCCGAGTGTTCAGGAAGCAGCCTTGCTTCCTCATAATTCCTAGGGCACTTAGGGGCGTATCCCTAGAAGTCCGGGAAGCAGCATTCCTTCCTCATAAATCATAGGGCCATGGGGAGAGTATCCTGAGTGGCCTGGAAAGCAGTATTCTGTCTTCATAATTCGTAGAGTAAAGGGGGGCTTCTCCTGAGGGGCCCAGGAAGCATCATTACATTCTCATAATTTGAAGGACCATGGAGTGCTTATCCTGACAACTCCGGGAAGAAGCATTCTGTCCTCATAATTTGTACATTCATGGGTGGTGTTGCCTGTGCGGCCGAAGTAGCAGTATTCTATCCTCCTAATTCGTAGGGTCAACAAGGGCTTATCCTGAGGGCTCCGGGAAGCAGCATTCCGATCACATATTTTGTTGGGCACTCGTCTGCGAATACGGAAGGGCCCGTGAAGCAGCATTACGTCCTCATAATTCGAAGTGCATTGGGAGTGTATCGCGAGTGCCAGGGAAGAAGC
>SJYC01140919.1:0-11941 GCA_006408675.1 Madoqua kirkii | reverse complement strand
ATTTGAGATCTAATATAAAAAATATTTGTGAAGCAGACATAGAAACAAACTTGTGGTTACCAAAGCAGAGGGAGGAAAGAAGGATAAATTAGGAGTTTGGGATTAAAATACATATATTACTATATATAAAATAGATAACCAACAAGAACCTAACATATGGCACATAGAACTATACTCATATCTTAATCTATAATGGAAGTAAAAGAGAATGTGTGTGTGTAAACATATATACATATGTTTACATATGTACATATAAACATATATACATATGCAGCTGCGCAGTGCTGGAGCGGGAGCAGCGGCTTCACAGCACTGGAGCAATGCACCACCAAGAGGAAATACTCCACGTCCAAGGTCAGAGACACCCCAGTAAGATGGTAAGCACTGGGAGGGGCATCAGAGAGCAGACAGACTAAAACCACAATAACAGAAAAGTAACCAATCTAATTACATGGACCACAGCCTTGTCTAACTCAGTGAAACCATGAGTCATGCTGTTAGGGCCACCTAAGATAAACAGGTCATGGTGGAAGTTCTGATAAAATGAGGTCCACTGGATAAGGGAATGGCAAACCACTTCAGTATTCTTGCCCTGAGAATCCCATGAACAGTATAAAAAGGCAAAAAGATAGGACACTGAATGATGAACTCCCCAAGTCACAGGTGCCTGATATGCTACTGGAGATTAATGGAGAAATAACTCCAAAAAGAATGAACAGATGGAGCCAAAGCAAAAACAACACCCAGTTTTGGATGTGACTGATGATGGAAGCAAGGCCAAATGCTGTGAAGACCAATATTGCATAGGAACCTGGAATGTTAGATCCATGAATCAAGGCAAATAGAAAGAAGTCAAACAGGAGATGGCAAGAGTGAATGTCAACATTTTAGAAATCAGCAAATTAAAATTGACTGGAATGAGTGAATTTAACTCAGATGACATTATATCTACTACTGTGGACAAGAATCTCTTAGAAGAAATGGAGTAGCCATCATAGTCAAAAAAAGAGTCCCAAATGCAATACTTGGATGCAGTCTCAAAAAAGACAGAATGATTTCTGTTTGTTTCCAAGGCAAACCATTCAATATCACAGTAATCCAAGTCTGTGCCCAAAAAAGTAATGCTCAAGAAGCTAAAGTTGAACAGTTGTATGATGACCTAAAAGAACTCTTAGAACTAACACCCAAAAAAGATGTCCTTTTCATTATAGGGGACTAGAATGCAAAAGTAGGAAGTCAGGAAACACCTGGAGTAATGGGCAAATTTGGCCTTGGAGTAAAGAATAAAAGAGGCCAAAAGCTAATAAAGTTTTGCTAAGAGAATACACTCATCAACCACCCTCTTCCAAACATGAAAGATGGCTCTACACATGGACATCACTAGATGGTCAAATTCGAAATCAGGTTGATTATATTCTTTGCAGCTAAAGATGGAAAAGCTCTATATAGGCAACAAAAACAAGACCAGGAGCAGACTGTGGCTCAGATCATGAACTCCTAATTGGCAAATTCAGACTTAAATTGAAGAAAGTAGGAAAAAATACTAGACCATTCAGGTATGACCTAAATCATATCCCTTACAATTATACAGTGCAAGTGACAAATAGATTTAAGGTACTAGATCTGATAGAGTGCCTGGTGAACTATGAATAGAGCTTCATGACATTGTACTGGAGACAGGGAGCAAGAGCACCCCAAGAAAACAAATGCAAAAAAGCAAAATGGCTCTCTGAGGAGGCCTTAGAAGTAGCTGTGAAAGAAAGAGAAGCATAAAGCAAAGGAGAAAAGGAAAAATAAACCCATTTGAATGCAGAGTTCCAAAGAATAGCAAGGAGAGAAAAGATAGCCTTTCTCAATGATCAATGCAAAGAAATAGAGGAAAACTATAGGATGGGAAATACGAGAGATATCTTCAAGAAAATTAGAGATACCAAGGGAACATTTCATGCAAAGATAGGATCGATAAAGGACAGAAGTGGCATGGATATAACAGAAGCAGAAGATATTAAGAAGAGGTTGCAAGAATATACAGAAGCATTGTACGAAGAGATTTTCACAATCCAGATAATCACAATGGTGTGATCACTCACCTATAGCCAGACATCCTGGAACGTGAAGTCAAGTGGGCCTTAGGAAGCATCACTGTGAACAAAACTAGTGGAGGTGATGGAATTCCGGCTGAGCTATTTCAAATCCTGAAAGATGATGCTGTGAAAGTGCTGCACTCAACATGCCAGCAAATTTCGAAAACTCAGCAGTGGCTACAGAACTGGAAAAGAACAGTTTTCATTCCAATCCCAAAGAAAGGCAATGTCAAAGAATGCTCAAACTACCACACAATTGCACTCATCTCACATGCTAGTAAAGTAATGCTCAAAACTCTCCAAGCCAGGCTTCAGCAATATGTCACCCATGAACTTCCAGATGTTCAAGCTGATTTTAGAAAAGGCAGAGGAACCAGAGATCAAATTGCCAACATATCCTGGATCATGGAAAAATTAAGAGAGTTCCAGAAAAACATCTATTTCTACTTTATTGACTATGCCAAAGCTTTTGACTGTGGATCACAACAAACTGTGAACAATTCTTCAAGAGATGGGAATGTAAGACCACCTGACCCGCCTCCTGAGAAATCTGTATGCAGGTCAGGAAGCAACATTTAGAACTGGACATGGAACAACAGACTGGTTCTAAATAGGAAAAGTAGTATGTCAAGGTTGTATATTGTCACCCTGCTTATTTATCTTATATACAGAGTGAAATGCTGGGCTGGGTGAAGCACAAGCTGGAATCAAGATTGGGAGAGAAATACCAATAACCTCAGATGTGCAGATGACACCAACCCTTATGGCAGAAAGTGAAGAAGAACTAAAGATCCTCTTGATGATAGTGAAAAAGGAGAGTGAAAAAGTTGATTTATAGCTTAATGTTTAGAAAACTAAGATCATGGCATCTGGTACCATCATTTCATGGGAAATAGATGGGGAAACAGTGGAAACAGTGGCAGACTTTAATTTCTTGGGCTCCAAAATCTCTGCAGGTAGTGACTGCAGCCATGAAAGTAAAAGATGCTGCTCTTTGGAAGAAAAGCTATGGCCAACCTAGACATTGTATTCAAAAGCAGAGACATTACCTTGCCAAGAAAGGTCCATCTAGTCAAGGCTATGGTTTTCCCAGTAGTTGTGTATGGATATGAGAGTTAGACTATAAAGAAAACTGACCACTAAAAAGTGATGCTTTTGAAGTGTGGTGTTGGAGAAGACTTGAGAGTCCCTTGGACTGCAAGGAGATCCAACCAATCCATCCTAAAGGAGATCAGTCCTGTGTGTTCATTGGAAGAACAGATGTTGAAACTGAAACTCCAATACTTTGGCCATCTGATGCAAAGAACTAACTCATTGGAGAAGACCCTGATGTTGGGAAAGATTGAAGTCAGGAGGAGAAGGAGACAACAAAGGATGAAGTGTTTGGATGGCATCACTGATGGGATGGACTTAGTTTGAGTAAACTCTGGGTGTTGGTGCTGCAGTCCATGGGGTCACAAAGAGTTGGACATGACTGAGCGACTGACTTGAATATTTATCTTTCTCTGTCTGACTTGCTCTGTGGTTTTCACAGTCCTGTGAGGCAGAGTCTGTCCTCCTTTTGTTGAAGTTAGAAGCCCCCAGATCCCGTTCTAAGCTATGGTTTGAGCTAGGCAGGATTGCAACTTTCCTGCGGGAAAAGCGCTGTTTCTATTTTTTGCAGGAGCTGTCTGTGAGATGTGTGAGTCTTTGATGCTGTCTGCCACCCCAGTTGCATGCTCATAAAGTTTATTGTTGTTGTCAGTCATCAATGGCTACCTCTACTTGGGAATTCCAGTAATTCACTCAGAGGTCCCTTAGATTCATGAGCTCACAAATCAACCTGCACGAGAAACTACCAGAGATGAATCCTGAGCCTGCAGATAACCATTTGTGCCCTCCGTGTGGGCCTGGTCCTGGTCCCTGAATCTGCCAGAGCAAAAATCTCCTGGAGTGGCTGCCCTGTGCCCATGTTGGGATTGCTGATAATCAGCTCGGATTTCACCCAATCTCTGTGTGTGCTTATTCACAAACTTCACAGAATCTTTGAATCCAGAGCCGTGTGTTGCTAAGATCTGATGATAGGGCTGCTCTGGCGGACCCATGCTCCTCCGTTCCCATATTATCAATGAGACTCCTATGGTGCACTTGTGCTCTGCCTTGCATGTGCCCCCCCCCCCCTGCTTGCTACCCAGGCCACATGTCTCCATGCAGCCAAACTGAGTCTCCCTGGGTCTTATGAGCTGAAGCCCAAGTTTCATCACCTAGCTGCAGCTCACACCAGCAGCCTGGGTCTTGGGTTCGGAAGTGCAATAGGGTAGTTGTGTGGGTTTCTCTACTTTGTGCAGCTGTAGACCAGCTCCCACACCCTCCTCTCCAGGCTCTAAGGCTCTAGTCTCCCGTTGGACCTCCCAGCCCATGATGTAGCTTGCCAGAGTGAGGGAAAATTTCTTCTTTCACAGCTCTTTCTCAGGGACATAGGGCCCCTGCTCATTCCTCATCTTCTTGTTCCCTTTGTACTGCTTGGTTACATGGGAATTTTTCTTACAGCTTTGGTTGAATGAGATCTAGAAGTTTTCAGTGGATATTCTGTGAGAACTGTCCCACATGTAGATGTATTTTTTACATCTCCATGTCCCTTACTCTGCCATCTTGATACCCTTCTTGAAACTATTAATTTCTGGGAAAAACTATTTAATTTTCTTAAGAATTTTTGAGACCAGTAAAACTGTTCATCTTAGAAATTATTGAAAATTTTGGAAAGTAAAACTTCACACATATTATAATGGGAACACTGCATTCAGAAATTCAGAGAAATTAGAATTATATCCTTATGTACATTAGCTTAAAATACAGAATTTCTCCAATGTGACTTGCAGTTTCTGAATATGATGGCATTACCAATAAAGTTTCCACTAAAATAACAATGTATATATTTTAAAACATTTTTCTAACATAACTGTTAGAAATAAATACTTCTAAATTCAGTATTAATCAGTCAGAAATAAATAAGCAAAGACTTAAAAAAAAATAAACAGGAGTTATCTACCCTGAGAAAATCTGTCTCTAAAAATATGGAGCATTAGCAGAGCCATTTTGATTACTATGGATGCTTTAACAAATGATATACAAGCTAGAGCTGATTTGTCTGTGATGATTACTGTTGATCATGAATTGGGCAAAATGATTGGCTCAGTCACATGCTGGACATGAGAGTACCATTATTCCTTGAACAGAGCAGTTCCAGAATAACACTAGTGAAATTCTTAGGATGCAAACTAGCATATTAAAAAGGAACATAAGGCTCTGGGGTTGGTAAATTTTGTCTTTGTTTTCAGTCTATTCAGCTTTCTAGATATTGACTTTGGGTAATTTATTTTGGTGCTCTCAACCTTTGTTTCATCATTATAAAATAAAATCAAATATATTCTTCAGAGTTTTCAAGTGTGAAGTTAGTAGGAAGCAACATACTAATATTCACTATATGTCTGGAAAAATATAAAAGGGAGAGTATAATCAATGACAAAATTATAAGTAGGCTTTACATATTTAATACATGTGAAACATCTGTGATAATAATAGCCAGTACCTAGTGTGAAAATCTGACATCTTACCATTTAGACTTTGCTAACTTCAATATAGTCCAGAGGTCTGCATGCCTCTCAAATCTTTCTGTAAGAGATCAGATAGCAGATGAGAGCTACCCTTGTAGTCAGTGGGGCAACTATGCTACTTAGCTACTGTGGCACAAAAACTGCCGTGAAAGTGAACATGAAGTCGCTCAGTCGTGTCCGACTCTGTGCGACCCCATGGACTGTAGCCCACCAGGCTCCTCTGCCCATGGGATTCTCCAGGCAGGAGTACTGGAGTGGGTTGGGTTGCCAGTTCCTTCTCCAGAAAAATGCCATAGGCGGTATGAAAAATAAAGAATGCCACTGTGTTCCAGTAAATCACTATATGTGGGCACTGAAGTGTGAATTTTATATAATTATTGTGTTGCACAACACAATGTATTTCTTTAAATTTTTTTTCAAATATTTAAAATGTAAAATCATTCTGAACTTACAGGCTACAAAATCAGGCAGTAAGCCAAATTTGGCCAGCAAAAGAGTTTGCAACTGGTGTGGACGAAATTAATAATATTAAGATAATATGTATATTTGGCTTTGTAGAGAGAATGTTCCAGAATTAATCTTTTTATTATTAATAAGGAACTAGAACAAAACTCAGAATTTCAGTTTATTAATCTCTTCATTTCCAGTGAACTTTACACTTATTCTACTCCAAACATCTTATTCAATGTCTACATTTTGAATCTGGTCAATATATTAAGAAAAGTCAAGAGAAGTTCCCAAGTCACCAGTTGGTTATTTACATATGGCACTTAGGAGGGGTGGCAAGCAGAGGCATTTAAGAGTTATCAGAATATTCTTGGTAACTGAAGTTTAGGGAGTAGAAGAGACTCCCCAATATCAATAAATTCAAATTTTGTGTGAACAAGGTCTGTGCCTGCTTTGTTCATTCCTGTAACTCTGCATCCCAGAAGAGCATCTACCACATCTCAAGTACTTACTATATATTTTTGATTTTTCTCACAGGATAGATACAATATAATAATTGATTGGCAATATAGGTGTAAACATAAAAGAAACAAGAAGGCAGCTATTAGAAAGCCCCCAAAGTAAGACTTGCTTTTCTCCACAAATTCTATATAGTGATGGCAAATGATGATTCTAAAACCAATTGCATCATACTCTTCTACTCTTTATAACGTCAGTTACTCCTCATTGCTCACTCTGAGATGTAAGTGAATTTTGGTGATTGTCTCCCTACTCATCTCCTTCCTGCATCTCTTTCACTCATCTCTCATTTCACTTGTGTAGGATTGATCTCAGTCTCCAGAATGGTCATTTCACAAGAAGATACTACTTGCTTCTTAATCAATTTTTAATGCATCTTCATTCTTTTACCTGGTTGGTAAGCACATGTCTTAACTGGTCTGTCTGAATGATGCTCCACATTTTTATTCACTAGGTCCTTTAGTTGTTGTTCAGTTCAGTTGCTCAGTAATGTCTGACTCTTTGTGACACCATGGATGCAGCACGCCAACTTCCCTGTCCATCACCAACTCCCAAAGCCAACTCAAACTCATGTCCCTCCTGTCAGTGATGCCATCCAGCCATCTCATTCTTTGTCGTCCTCTACTCCTCCTGCCTTCAATCTTTCCCAGCATCAAGGCCTTTACCAATGAGTCAGTTCTTTGCATCAGGTAGCCAAATTATTGGGGTTTCAGCGTCAGCATCAGTCCTTCCAATGAATATTCAGGGCTGATTTCCTTTAGGATGGGCTGGTTGGATCTCCTTACAGTTCAAGGGATTCAAGGGTCTTCTCCAGCACCACAGTTCAAAAGCACTACTGGAAAAACCATAGCTTTGACTGGATAGACCTTTGTTGGCAAAGTAATGTCTCTGCTTTTTAATATGCTGTCTAAGTTGATCATAGCTTTTATCCAAGGAGCAAGTATCTTTTAATTTCATGGCTGCAGTCACCATCTGCAGTGATTTTGGAGCACCAAAAAATAAAGTCACTGTTTCCACTGTTTCCCCATCTATTCGCCACAAAGTGATGGGACCAGATGCCATGATGTTAGTTTTTTGAATGTTGAGTTTTAAGCTAACTTTTTCAATCTCCTCTTTCAATTTCATCAAGAGAAATTTTAGTTCTTCTTTGCTTTCCGCCATAAGGGTGATGTCATCTGAGTATCTGAGGCTATTGAAATTTCTGCCAGCAATCTTGATTCCAGCTTGTTCTTCATCCAGCCTGGCATTTTGCATAATGTACTCTGTATATAAGTTAAATAATCAGATGACAATATGCAGCTTTGACATACTCCTTTCCCAATTTGGAACCAGTCTGTTGTTTCTTGTCTAGTTCTAACTGTTGCTTCTAGACCTGCATACAGGTTTCTCAGGATGCAGGTAAGGTGATCTGGTGTTTCCATCTCTTGAAGAATTTTCCACAGTTTGTTGCAATCCACACAAAAAAAGGCTTTGGCATAGTCAATAAAGCAAAAGTAGATTTCTTTTTTTGGAACTCTCTTGCTTTTTTGATGATCCAATGGATATTGGCAGTTTGACCTCTGGTTCCCCTGCCTTTTCTAAATCTAGCTTGAAGATCTGGAAATTCATGGTTCAAGTACTGTTGAAGCATGGCTTGGAGAATTTTGAGCACTACTTTGCTGGCATGTGAGATGAGTGTAATTGTGCAGAAGTTTGAGCTTTCTTTGGCATTGCCTTTCTTTGGGATTGGAATGAAAACTGACCTTTTCCAATCCTGTGGCCACTGTTGAGTTTTCCAAATTTGCTGGCATATTGATGCAGCACTTTCACAGCATCATCTTTTAGGATTTGAAACAGCTCAGCTGGAATTCCATTACCTCCATGAGCTTTGTTCGCAGTGAGGCTTCCTAAGGCCCACTTAACTTCATGTTCCAGGATGTCTGACTCTAAGTGAATGATCACACCATCGCGGTTATCTGTGTCATGAAGATCATTTTTGTATAGTTCTTCTGTGTATTCTTGCAACCTCTTCTTAATATCTTCTGCTTTTGTTATGCCCATACCCATTTCTGTCCTTTATTGTACCCATCTTTTCATGAAATTTTCCCTTGGTATATCTAATTTTCTTGAAGAGATCTCTAGTCTTTCCCATTCTATTGTTTTCCTCTATTTCTTTGCATTGATCATTGAGAAGACTTTCTTATCTCTCCTTGCTATTCTTTGGAACTTTGCATTCAAATGGGTATATCTTTCCTTTCCTCCTTTGTCTTTCACTTCTTGTCTTTTCACTGCTATTTATTTGTAAGACTTCCTCAGGCAACCATTTTGCCTTTTTTGCATTTCTTTTTCTTGGGGATGGTCTTGATCAAGGCCTCCTATAAAATGTCATGAACCTCTGCCAGTAGTTCTTCAAACACGCTATCAGATTTAATCCCTTGAATCTATTTGTCACTTCCACTGTATAAATGTAAGGGATTTGATTTAGATCCTACCTCAATGGTCTAGTGTTTTTTCCTACTTTCTTCAATTTAAGTCTGAATTTGCCAATAAGGAGTTCGTGATCTGAGTCACAGTGTGCTCCTGGTTTTGTTTTTGCTAACTGTATAGAGCTTCTCCATCTTTGGCTGCAAAGAATATTATCAATCTGATTTTGATATTGACCATCTGGTGATATCCATGTGTAGAGTATGTTTGTGTTGTTGGAAGAGGGTGTTTGCTATGACCAGTATGTTCTCTTGGCAAAACTCTGTTAGCCTTTGCTCTGCTTTGTTTTGTACTCCAAGGTCAAATTTGCCTGATACTCCCGGTTTCTCTTGACTTCCTACTTTTGCATTCCAGTCCCCTACAAAAAAGACATCTTTTTTGGGTGTTAGTTATGGAAGGTCTTGTAAGTCTTCATAGAACCCTTCAGCTTCAGCTTCTTCAGCATTACTGGTTGGGGCATTGAGTTTGTTGCTGTGATATTCAGTGGTTTGCCTTAGAAATGAACAGAGTTCATTCTGTTGTTTTTGAGATTGCATTCAAGTACTGCATTTTGGACTCTTTTGTTGACTATGATCAGAGTAGGCAATGGCACCTCACTCCAGTACTCTTGCCTGGAAAATCCCATGGATGGAGGAGCCTGGTGGGCTGCAGTCCATGGGGTCGCGAAGAGTCGGACACGACTGAGAGACCTCACTTTCACTTTTCACTTTCATGCATTGGAGAAGGAAATGGCAACACACTCCAGTGTTCTTGCCTGGAGAATCCCAGGGATGGGGGAGCCTGGTGGACTGCCGTCTGTGGGGTTGCACAGAGTCAGACACGACTGAAGCAACTTAGCAGTAGTAGCAGCAGTTGACTATGATGGCTACTCCATTTCTTCTAAGGTTTTCTGCCCAGAGTAGTAGATATAATGGTCATCTGAGTTAAATTCACCCATTCCAGTATAGTAACATGCATATTTACCTAATGCAGTAGCCTTATATACATACTAAGTATAAGTTTTAGAATGATGCCAATGCACAGAGAAAGGTGACTCTCACCAGAAAAGAAAACAAAACAAATCATCACCCTCCTTAGGACTTGACTGATGCTTGCACTAAGCAGCATCTCTAGATCTTTTCAGCCAGTAGTTACTGAAGTATGGGGATAATTTCATGGTGTGAGATTTAAGGCAGCCCTCTAATCAATCTCTCCTCTTTTACTTCTGGGCTTCACTTCTCACTTGCCTAGTTTCCCAGTTCCACTTTTCTATGTATCATGCTAAGCATTTTTTACCACCACCATTTCCTGAGAGATAAGAAAAAAATAAAAAAGTACTAAAGAGCTAGTTGTCAAAATAAAACTTTTAAATGGAATAAACCTAACAAAAATGTCATCTTAGAAGTTATTTTTTAAAGATAACTCGAGTATAGTAAATATACATTAGAAATTAATTCTTTCTTTGTTGAGGTGGACAGAAGAAACATCAGTGCTTCAATTTCAATGCTCTTGTTGTAGAGAAATACAGTGATGAGGGAACATTTGAAAAAATCCTGTCAGTTTATAAACTCACTTCTCAAAATGGACTACTTTACACATACAGATTCTATTTTTCTTATTTCAAGGGTGAAAAATGCAGATTATGTGGCACTGCCCATAAAGCATAGGTGTACTTTTCACTTTTGTGTGTTCATGGGTAGTAGGAGATAAAATGGTTGTATTGCGCTGCTGTTAATTGTAATCAGAGTGGATCACATCTTAGGTCCTTGATAGAGTTGTCTGTTAAGAGAGTGGATATTAGTATCAGTATCTCCTAGTTTCTCTTTTTATAAAGATGTCAACAGCCATTTAATTTTTTAAAAACCACATGATTAGATTCAATTTATTGGGCCTTCATAACTCTCATTCCTGAGATCAGTTATGAGCTTGGAGAGCCTGTTTTATGTGACCATCAGAACTTTTACTCTGAGCTAGAAATGAATGTCAAAGACTTAGCCTAAGGCTATCTTGAATCATTTCAAGGAATAGTTATTATTTCTGAAGCTCCATTCTTATTAAAAAAAAAAAAAAGTCTCCAAAACAGATCTTGCTGAACAGAGGGATCTTGGAATAAGACCAGTAACCCTGTATGTATGTGCTGTGTAGGACTTCACTCTCTCGAATACAGTAGATTGCTGATTTATAAGAACTTAATTTTTTCCTTCTCTTTCAGTGAGAGCTTTGAACTTCTTACTTGAGCCAATTATAAAACACCACCCTACAAATCTTTGAATAAACAGATTTAATATTTGAATAAGCAATGATGAATCTATGTAGTGATGTAAAAGTCTTTATATGAATAAACATGAATTTTAGTGAAATCATTTAATTAGTACACAGAAAAAAGCTGAAAGGAGAGATTTAATACAGAATGTAGGAAATGCACAATTCTATTTGACCTAACATTTTGGAAGAGGTACAGAGATTTTGAGATATTTTCTTGTCCACAAATAATTTGTATCTGGGTATAGAAAAGTTGTTTCCTCACTAAAAGGCTAGATACACTAGGAAAAGCAATTCAAGTAACCAATTGAAATTAAGCTTATTCAATTATTACTTGAGACCCTGATTTTATTTTATTTTTCTGCCATGAAATAGTTGAACTGTTGAATAGTTGAACAGAAATAACAGAATAGTTATTTCTGAATAACACTAACATACTTTCAATTAAAACTGAGCATTTTTTTCTGGAAATGATTTCAATTTCAGGATTAAAAATACCCATAATCATTTTACCCTGAGAAATAGTCTATGTAATCAGTATAAATAACTGTATTTTTTTTTCTTTCCATTTATTATATGACTGTCTTGGAAACC